>MJUU01030872.1:3240-57487 GCA_002080025.1 Modiolus philippinarum
CAGGGCGAGGGCAATGCCATACTTAGCACCTCGTCAATACTTGCAGCGCCCTCTATAGGGGTCAAAGGTCAAATTCCCAAACTAATTTGCATATTTTAGGGAAAATTGAGGGAAAATGAAAATATTTAACAAAGAATGCACTATAGGGCTCCCCGCCAATTTTTGTCTGAGGTAACCCGTTCTACTACTTTTCACTCGTGTAAGAAATTCTACGTCTTTTTCTCTCATTTCGCTACACCCCACTCTAGAAAAGACGAAATTTCTTACACTTGTGAAAGATATCCCGATCTTTTATCTGACCTCATGCAAGATCCTATCAATCTATAGAATCTTCACGAAAATCTCAACCTCAGAGTAGGACATAGCTTATAAAAGAAAACGTCTAGTGCAATAATCGGAATACAGCCCCTGTGTTGAATGTATCAGATAAACAGATCCTAGAGCTTAAAAAATTCTGGAATTACGCGCATCTCGTTAAATGTTTAAAAGTAATAATTGAAAATTTATATAAGTTGATAGGAATTTTCTGATCAGCTTGTTTTATCTGTGGAATCTGTGAAAAGAGGTTTTAATAATTTCACGATTAGCCAACGTGACTGATTCTCATCATAGCATTGTATATTATGTTAACGTTTATTTTTAACTGAAAACAGAAGCTTTTACGCCTTTTAAATGGCTTAAATCTGCACACTCAACCGCAACAGCATCTATCAAAAATAAATCTAAGCGAGGAACTGGATCGTTAAGAAAATTAAGTAGCTAAATTACTAGTTCATGGCTGCATTAACTATTTATATGATCTTTCATACATAATTTAAAGAACAAGACCATTTTTTCGGTCTTGAATAGGAATATACCAACAAAATCGCATTCAAAGGTCAAATATCAAGTGGAAAGGGATATACTGGTTGAAACTGTACAATTTTTTTGCAAAAATGTTCATGAATGACCGAGTAATCAGAGCGATACAGTGGTCGAAAAATTTTCGGCATATAGTTGAATTGACGCAAATGCATGTGATGTATAATGTCGCTCGGACTACTAGCTAATACTACATGCTTTATCGTCCTCAGGCCTGTTGTCATCATATAAGTTTTGAATTTGGCTCTTCTCATAAAGACGAAATTGTATGAAAAATATGAAATGCCTAGTAACATTAAGGTTGTTCTATGCAAACCAAAAAAAAAAAATAAAATAAAATAAAAAATAAAAAAAAAGTGGCATTTTTTACATGACTGGAAGGTTAAAACGTCAACTGGAAATGGAAATGGGATGTTGGATATCAAACACTATTGAATTGGGTATCAATTATTTCACGAAAAAAAAAACGTTGACGTGACGAATAAAACATGACTCATGGCTTGCACTGATTTTAGTTGTGCCCCTATAAATGTAACTTTAGGTCCGATAATATGTACGAACAACTAGCATATGCATTATAATTTCACATTACAGTGGGGTGCAGACATAACCTCTCGTCCAAGTTAACTTGGATAACATTCACCAGAACAGCTCAAAGTTAACTTGAAGTTAACTTGGAGTAGACTTAGTACAGTCTTATAATCCTGTCTGCTTTGGTCATAGAATCATGTCTGTTCTAGCCATGACCGTTCTACCTAAGTCTGCTCTAGCCATAACCGTTCTACCCAAGTCTGTTCTGGCCAGGACCGTTCTATGTAAGTCTGCTCTGGCCATGACCACTTTTGCCAATTATGCTCTGGGCAGGGTCGTTTTTGTCCTAGAATTTAAACTGAATATGAAATTGGATGTGTCAGAGTTTCCTGTTTCTCGAGCCCGAAACTGTTTAGATAAAAATAAACACAAATAAATCCTTTATTTTACGATGTTTTCAATAATTATTTCTTTCAGTAAATAGGGTAATCTGATAATGATTGACATTTTCCTATAATTAAATTCACGATTTTTATTTTGTTAGAAACTATTGCGATTCAGTTTTCGTGTATATCTCGAAAGGAAAATAACTTATAGTCCATGGGCTGGAATAATCCCCCGTGCACCCCGTCTAAGTCCGCATACATCCCCTCTTCAAAATAAAACATGTTAACACGAGCATTACCTGTACGCACTTGTGGAATTTGGACCATTTTCAGACCCACCTATCGAAATTTTGGAAAATTTCGTTTTTCGTTAATTTTTTTTCTTTCAGTTACTTCAAAATGTTGACAAAATGCCTTCAAGTTATTAACACGGGGTATCAAATGATTGCTTATCATATAAGCTTCACAAAGAACCTAAGTTCTAAGATTTCTATGCCCAATACGTTCCATAGCGCAATTAAACGTACCCCTACCCCAATGAAATATTGACGAAAAAACTGATTTTTTTCATTGAAATTGCGTAAGTTTGATGGTCTAGAGAACCCCAAGTGCATCTCAATTTCCGATTCTGAAAATTGGTTTTAGCTTTTCAATCTATTTCTTAAATATAAAACATGTTAAGACGATGTTAACATATTTCAAATGACCAAAATTTTATTTTCAAATATACCAAATACAGGGACCTTTGAATAATTTCGTTTTTGAATAAGTTTTGTCTTTCTTTTGCCTCATATTATTTTTTAGTAAATAAATATCATTTAAAAAAGGTATCAAATGAAAGCTTATTATATTAGCTTAACAACCATAACAAATAATGGCCGTTTTTAGGTAATATCTGCATCATATATCAATAAAAATTACCCCACCCCAACAAATTTAATCTAAAATTGTCAATGTTTTTTTCTATTTTCGCATAGAAATTACCAGAGGACGCAAAATGTGCGCTGTATAGGACAATGTTGCATAAATTATATTATGATTTTATATTTTAACTGCCATTTGTTTACTTAAACTCAATATTTTGCCCGAAATTGTTGAAAAATGGGAATTTTCAACATTTTAGAATTGTCCAAAGTCCACTGCTATATCGTTATATATGCCAAATCTGTAGGATATTTCTGCAACTATGCCAATTAATTGTACCAAGCGACACATTTGGTGTCTTAAACATTGCTAAGAAAAACAAAGAGTGTTAAATGTTACTCTGATTACAGAAAATCTTACCCCTACCCCAACAAATTTTCCATGAAATTGTCAATTTTTTGTCTATGTTCACATAAAAATAACCAGAACACGCAAAACATGTGTTGTATATGACATTAATGCATGAATTACATCAGAATGTGGTATTTCAACAGCCATTGGTCGACTAAAACTCAATATTTCTACCAAAATTGATAAAAAATGGGAATTTTCAACATTTCAGATTTGTCCGTATTTTATCGTTAAATCGCAATATATGTCAAGTGTGTAGAATATATCTACAGATATACCATTTAATTGCCCTACGCAATACATAAATTGTCTTTAAACATTGTTGAGAAAAACAAGGAGTGTTATATGTGACTCTAAATACCGAAAATCCTACCCCTACCGCAACAAATTTTCCCTGAAATTGGTGATTTTTGGTCTATGTTTGCATAACAATAATCAGAACATTCAAAATGTCTGTTGTATATGACAATGTTGCATCAATTACATCATGATATGGTATTTTAACAGCTATTGGTCGACTACAACTCAATATTTCTCCCCAAATTGATGAAAAAATGGCAATTTTCAACATTTTAGATTTGTCCATAGTGCACTGTTAAATCGCAATATATATCAAATCTATAGAATAGATCTGCAGATATGGCAATTAATTGTTCTAAGCAATACATTAGTTGTCTGAAAACATAGTTTAGAAAAATAAGGAGTGTTATATGTGACTCTAAATACCGAAACTTGTACCCCTACCCCACTAAATTTTACCTGAAATTGGTGTTTTTTTGGGTTTATGTTGGCATATAAATAACCAGAACATGCAAAATGTCTGTTGTATATTACAATGTTGCATGAATTACATCATGATTTGGTATTTCAACACCCATTGGTCGACTAAAACTCAATATTTCAAATTGAGGAAAAATGGGAATTTTCAGTATTTCAGATTTGTCCATAGTTAACTGTTGAATCGCAATATGTATCAAATCAATAGAATTTATCTGCAGATATGCCAATTAATTGTTTAGAAAAACAAGGGGTGTTGAATGTGACACTAGATACCAAAAATCTTACCCCTACCCCAACACATTTCCCCCCAAAATTGTCAATAGTTTTTCTATGTTGGGATAAAAATAACCACCACACAGAAATTCTGCTATGCATATAACAAATTTGCATGAATACTATCATGATTTGGTATTTCAAATCCCAGTTGTCAGCTTAAACTCAATATTTTGTCCAAAATTGATAAAAAATGGAAATTTTTAGCATTTCTGATTTGTCTAAAATTCACTTTTAAATCGTTATATGTGGCAAATTTGGAGGATTTATCTGCAGATATGCCAATTTATTGGCTTAACCGATACATATGTTATTTAAAAACACTGTTTAGAAAAATAAGGAGTGTACAAAGTACAAAGTCTCTAAATACTAAAAATGGCGATGAGGATCCTTTGAATGTCTACGCGTGTACTTATAGCAAGCGAAATTCACGAAAGCAAAGAGAAATTCGGGTTTTCTTGGACTTTCCTTGTCATGAGTTTCCTTAGCAAATGTGAGTGTCTGTGAAGAAAAAACATGTTTTTTTGATTATGAGAGGAAATCTACATATTATGAATGAAACTTGGATTTAGCTTCAGAAACTCTTTTGGTGCTCGGATTTGCATGTAGGTCGAAAATCACCTCAGGTAACTCGAGTTTTTTAACTTCGGTATTTTGTTTAGGAAACCCGAGTTTCCTGTAAGGAATGAGAAAAACCAGGTTTCTATGTATTTGTTTTTGATACGTCTGCCTTAAAATAAACGAACAATTAACTTAGGCAAATTTCATAATTGTCGTAGTCTTAAATGTATTAATGAATATCTGTTTTAAAAAAAATGCATTTTTTTTTTCATTGCGCTTCGACAGAAATATAGTTTCCATAACGAGAACAAGTTGATTATGTAATTTCTCACATCGAGTTAAATAAATTCTGCATATGTTTGAAAGCGAGGCTTGCCGATCTTTTAAACATTTGAAAATTTATTTAACGAGTACAATTATTAGTGAGTATTGAAATGTACATCCCATAGATACAGGCAACTGAGTATTTTTTCTGAACGTGGTATTATTGATTCTCGTCAAAAATTAGCTTCAGTTCTCATCTGTAACCTTTAGTGAAGCGAGGGCGTTGTAATCAAGCAGTCTTAACACATCTTTAGATCACCTGGCCAAGGTGAGCTTTTGCCATCACCTTTCGTCCGTCGTCCGTCCGCCTTCTGTCCGTCTTCCGGCGTTAACTTTTCATTCAAAGATCTTCTTCTCTGAAACAACTGGTCCAATCAAAACCAAACTTTGCAACAATAGTCCTTAGATCGTCCCTGCAAAAAATTGTTTTTCAGGTCCGCGCTATATTAAAATTGGCCGCCAAGGGGAGTCATAGTTTTAACATTGGATGATATTTGAAAACGCTTTCAAAGATCGTTTCCTCTGAAACAGCTGTGTCAATTGAAACCAAACTTGGCCGCAATAGTCCTTAGATGGTCCCCAGCAAAAAAGATGTTTTTCAGATCTGCGCTATATCAAAGATGGCCGCCAGTGGGGATTATAGTTTAACATTGGACTCTATGGGAAAACACATTCAAAGATATTCTCCTCTGAAACTACTAGGCCACATGAAACCACACTTGGCCACAATAGTCCTTAGATGGTCCTCTGCAGAAAAGTTTTTTTTTTAAGATCGGTGCTATATCCAAGATGGCCGCCATTTGGGATCATAGTTTTAACATTAGACCCTACGGGAAAACACATTCAAAGATCTTCTCCTCAAACTTGGCCACAATAGTCCTTAGATGGTCCCTGCAAAAAAGTTTTTTTTCAGATCCGCGCTTTATCCAAGATGGCCGTCAGCGGGGATCAAAGTTTTAACATTGGACCCTATGGTAAAATAGGTTCAAAGATCTTCTTCTCTGAAACTGCTGAGCCAATTGAAACGGAACTTGGCCACAAAAGTCTTTAGATGGTCCCCTGCAAAAATACTTGTTTTCAGATCCGGGCTATATCCAAGATGGGCACCAGCGGGGATCATAGCTTCAACAGTGGATCCTATGGGAAAACACATTCAAAGATCTTCTCCTCTGAAACTTCTGGGCCAATTGGAACCAAACTTGGCCAAAATAGTCTTTTGGTTGCCCATTGTTTAACCTTGAGACCTATCTGAAACCTATCGGAAAGCATTTAAAGATGTTCTCCTCTGAAAATATAATTGGAACCAAAATTAAACTCAATGGTCCTGAGATGGTCCCCTGAAGAAAGGTGACAGTAGAACTGCACCCCTATCCAAAATAGCTGCCAGTCTGAAACAAAGTTTAATTTAAAATACTATAACATCAATGTCTATTAATAAATTTGAAAATAATGCCATTAAACATTGGGATTATTTTAACTGCATATGTCAGCCATGGCCCAGGTGAGTGATACAGGCTCTTAAGAGCCTCTTGTTTAGAAGGGAATTTACTTGAAACTTTCCCAAAAATATCAATTAATGATACATTTCTATATGATCCGTGCATTTAGGAATTTTTTTTTTTTTGTCGATTATTCGGGAAAATCAACAAACTATGTTTTTTCCAGAATCAAATAGGGAGTTAAAAGTAACAGCCGTTTTCCATTTGAATACTTCCCATATTGGCTTCATTTTGCAATAGATTCCTAAAGTATACTACATACATTAACATGGCCAAACGACAAGTTCAAATATTCTTAAATGTCTCTGCAATTCCCGTTTTTTCAAAATTATGACTTTTCTACAGATTTTCAGTCTTGACCATTAACGTCAATTTTCTAAATTCTGCATCACTTGTATCTTTTAAAACAGTGCAAAACAAATGCGTCATAACTTCTTATACATTATATATTAAAATCAGCCATGAGGTATGATGGTCCATTTTTGGGCCTCTTGTCACTGTACTATTATTCAACAGATTCACTTCATATGATATGTGCATTTTATTAATGAATGTTCAGCATCATAACTTAATAGTGCTTGCTGCCTATGAAATTTCATGCACATGTACATTACAAGTAAACACTTTGGAAACATTTAGACCATGTAAATTGTGCAGTGCTTTATGGTTTTATGTAAATATATTCCTCATACCAGATAATTGCCCTGTATCTATAACAGTTCCCCTTGAAGTATAGCTGAAATAAATTTGGTCCTCAAGTGCATTAAACAACAATACATAGAAAAATAAAATGAAATCACTCAATTAATATATATGCTCTCAAATTCATTATGTCTTGTATATGACCGTCAAAAATGCACCTTTTTGTTCCCTTTGGTGTCATCCCCGTACTATAAGCCTTGTTCTGTGACATCATGGTCAGTTTCCTGCAATCAAAATCCTGATAGTACAAAAGCGACGTAAATCGGGATAACCATGAAGGTGAAGAACATTTGTTACTATGATAAATTAAAATAAAATCGGTCGACTGAAGTTTCTAATTTCGGCATACTTCTTTCGTTGCATAATTTGGCACTGAAACGTACATTTATAAGGCTAATTAATTATCAACTTTATTTCAGAACTATAATTTGTATCAAATGTAACAAAGGGGATAACAGGAAACATCTACAATGGCTGAAAATTACAGTCACATGCCACAATCTGCCAGGGAACTACACAGGAAAACATAAACAAGACAAAAGACAAACATAAACAACGACAGGAATTCGGAACAGCCGGATTTAGTACCGGCACTAGCAAAAGCAAGCGGTAGGGTCTAATACAGATAGACTACTAACTCCATGACCACAATCTTGAAAGGAGAGAAAATAACTATGCGTAATTCAGAAAGATGGGTCAAGGGATGCGCGTCGCTAAAATACCGGCTAGCTCAAGGCACCTTGTCTAAACAGTAAAACACTGTCGCACTACGGAAGAAAATGCAAACTCAAAACTTTCCGAAGAGTTTGGTCAAGAATCAAAATATATTTCAGTAGACATCGGAAGTATCAGAGAAAGGCCAGTATGTGTGTGAAATTTTCAGGTCACTAGATCTCAAAGCTAATTTTACGTATACAAGCAAAGTCTTGTCGATAGCCCCTATTACGTAAAGAATGTAGGTTACGTCCCAGATTTTCTGGATCTTTAATCAGTTCTTGGTAATTTATAACAATATTTTATAACCAAAAGCTGCTTAGTCAGGGATTTGTTAAGCCTTTGTTACTTTCATCCCTTCAGAAATTCTATGGCCGTCACCATGACATCATTGACAGATATGACGTGTCTGTGTCCCAAATGAAAACGGACATTTTCAGCTAGATTTCACGTCTTCACGGATTTGGCATAATCGGATTTGACTCAACCCTGGATTGACTCACTGATAGTGTGACGGGTGCCGCTAGCGGAGCAGGACATGCTTTTTTTGCCATGTCTTTGGACTTCGATTTTTGTAGTCATCGCTTCCCTTGTTCCTTCGGTATTCTACTGCCGTTGTTTCGATAAAAACGAGGATTAGAAATGTCCATAGTAAGTAGCTGTTTGCGGGCAACGCCATATTTAGATATGTAATGTTTATATCTATGATAAAACTTTTTAAAAAGTATTCAACAACTTATTAGTTCTGTAACCCCGTTGTAAAAGTGTGGCTTTGATAGTAAGGTTACGTTCATTTAAATCGTCAAGAGTAGACAAACGCGTGCGAATCGTACTAGTTGAGAGAGATACAACTCATAGGATAGAGCTGGAGGAATGTCGCCGTCAAGGAAAGGAAAATTGGTAATAGTAAAATCAAAATCATACCTTTTAACATATATTTTAGTTTTTATTTTACCAGAGTCAAGAATGATAGTGAGATCTAGAAAAGGACAGTATTTTGAGTCACTGTTAGCTATATTTAATTTCAGATCCTCTGGGTAAATGATGTCTACATAATTTAAAAACTGGGGATTGACAAAAGTAAGGATATCGTCAATATACCTGCTGTTATCATTGAAAATAGAAATAAGTTTATTACTGTTTGGTATGGATCTGTTTTAAAGTTTTTTCATGAAGTCTCGTTCGTAACAGAACAGAAAAAGATCTGCAATGAGAGGTGCACAATTTGTACCCATGGGAATACCAATTACCTGTTTATAAATAGTGTTGCCAGAACGAACAAAAATGTTGCCTAGTAAAAATTGAGTGCAGTAATCATGTCATCACATGTCCAGGAGCAATGATTATGGCAGGTAATATTAGAGAAGAATCATTGTTTTTAGAACAAATGAGCTGCAAACAATAAAATTTAAAGAGCATTTAATGAGTTGTCCCAATTTGGATTCAATCAAATTATGTGGAAGGTTGTATAAAGTGTGGAAAAATCATTACTGTCAATGGAGGTGTGGTCTCTGAATAGATTGTAGTTTATCTTAAACTTCAATAATTTTTTTTAACTCCAAAGGTAGTTAACACTAGAGTTTTGATAAGTTTTTTCACAATAACCAACCCTTTTATACAAGTAAGTGAACTAGGTAAATGGATGGATAAATAAGTGGTAGAACACTTACTAGAGGCATAAATAAAACGATGTTTGAAAGGATTTTTGTGAAGCTTAGGAAGCTTAGTATTATTTTGAATAAAAGGTACAGAATGATGGGATGTCATAGTTATAGTTTAGATGGGCGTAACAAGCTCTCGTGCTTCTCTGGTGTTCCCTAATTCTGTACTATAGTTATAAGTGAATTGACCACAAATTTCAGCAGGTTAACAAAAAAAAACTGTTATTTATTGCCATGAGTTTCCGTCCCGCGGTGCTCTTTATTGAAGGAACAATGCTGATTCGGTCCTTTTGTAGACAACAAGAGCAAGTATTTACATTTTGTGGTCTCTTATAATAAACTGGCTGACAGATTTTAACACCAACAAGATGACCCCAAATGCAATATACTTTATCTTTTTAAGTTGCAAATTAAAACAAGCAATATTGCTATTACAACTAATATGGAAAAAACGTAAAAAACGTATTTGAAATGCGCATATGCAGAATTCACAGTAACTTCGGTATTTACTTATTTGTTACCACTGGGTCGATACCACTGCTGGTGGACTGTTAGTCCCCAAGGGTATTCACAAGCCCTGTAGTCAGTACTTTGGTGCTGACCCGAAAGCCGATTATTCTTGGAACCTTACAATATCTAAATGTTTATCAATTTTAATTAAAACCAAGGAGTATCTCCCTCATGCAAAGCTCTGTCCTTGGCTTAATTTAGCTTTACATTTAGATCATATTAATAATTTGTTCTCTATCAGTTTTAAACATCTTTGAGTTTATGGTCTTCCAAACTAGAGACATAAGTTGTCGAAATACGCATATGCAGAAAGTAAATTTCACAGCAACTTCGGTATTTAGTTATTTGTTACCACTGGGTCGATGCCACTGCTGGTGGCCTGTTAGTCCCTGAGGGTATTAGCCAGCCCAGTTGTCAGTACTTCGGTGCTGACCCGAAAGCTTATTATTCTTGGATCCTTACAATATCTAAATCTTTGTAAATTTTGATGAAAACTAAGGAGTATCTCACTCATGCATAGCTCTTTCCTTCGCTTATTTTGGCTTTACATTTAGATCATATTGGTTATTTGTTCTCTATCAGTTTTTAAACATCTTTGAGTTTATGGTCTTCCAAACGTTTAGATTTTATCTGCACTGAAGAGACATTGGTTGTCGAAAGCACATATGCAGAAAGTAAATTCACAGTAACTTCGGTATTTAGTTTTTTTGAAACAAATTTGAAACATACTGACTGACTTTTAAATTTTTCTGATTAAATGAAAATATTTTTAAAATCATTGCAATACAATTTTTTTGCACTCCAAATAAAATTAGTTGAAAAATAAGCGAAGAGGAAAAATATGAACGTATACGATTAAAACCAATACAAATTATGTGTCTTTTGAAAATAATGTTTATTTTCATAGTATGACGTCCAAAGCGCGTTAATTTTTTGCTCACGTTTTTTTATCATTTTAATGATTTTATTCAGATAATGTCATCAACATATACATAATATTGATAGTTTAAGGAAAACATCAACACATAAGGTTTATATTTATAGTTACCATAACAATATACATTTCATATTTTCCATTCTATCCTTAATTGCTCAACAAAATATTTAGTCTGTTCTGTAGAGAGATTTTTTATCAAAGTTAAGCTCATTGATAATAAAAATACAACCTTCTGTTACAGTAGGTAACAGTTTACCTATATAGATAAAATATTTAAGACATAATAAACAATAATTAATTATTTTTCCCTTTTGCCCTTCCTTAGTTTGAAGATATATGCTTCAGTCAGAAGTGAAAGGGATATAATCCAAATGCGTTTAAGTACATTACGTTTGAGTTCGTAGGTAAGTTTAAGTAAGTTGCTAAGATAAGCTATTTTATTCATTTTATTTACTTTTCATAACGTTTTCCTTCTTTCTTGCAAGGTTGTCGTATCTGAAAAACATATATAAGCTGTTGTATATTTTCATTTAATAAAACAAAGATTAAGTTTGCACTAAATGGAATTGGACATAATTGTTAAAAACGATGACAAGATATCTTAACTGGAATACAAAAAAAAATAGATAAAAATACCGGAGTTGCATGAAACAGTAAAGGACAAGATGCGATAACGGGTTGAATTTGCCCAAGATTCCAGTGAATGTCTAAGTTGCACACCAAGATTTTCTTCCATGTTCATTTCAAAGTTGAGATCCCATTTACAGAAAACATACAAAAATTAGAACCACTGATGTCACAATAGGTACAGTTCTGACGTCTCCAAAAGTCTACTTTTGAGCATTTTCATAGAAATATACCAAATTTGGCAGATTTTCGAGCAGTTTTCCTAGTCGGAAATATCGAGCACATTCAAGAACCAATTAGATAATTTACCAACTTATTGGTACAAATGAATTGAACCTTTTATATGAATATTTTTCTGGTTCTTGCATGTGCTCAATATTTCCTATTCAGAAAAAGGAGTCAAAATTTGTCAAATTTGTCATTTTTCGGCAAAATCTTCAATTTGTCCCTTCTTCTACACTCAAAAACTCAGCAATCATACATAAATATTTGAGAAATGTTACTGTTTACTGAAAAGCCATACCCATGGAACATTTCAATGAGTTAATTCTGTGAGTTCAACTAAATTTATTTTTCAGGCCAAAAAAGGCCTTTACCGCCCCTACTCCTTTCTTTCTAGGAGAAACCTCTTATCTGCAGCATTTGAATAAAATAACATGGAAAGCTACAATTCAAAAGAAGTCCAAAAAGAAGTACTCGTTTCCGAAAATATCGAAATGCGAAGCCAAACCCAGTATCAAGGACATCAACCGAGTGCCATACACGGAATAAAGCCTCAGTATTTTTGAGTGGTTAGAAATTTGATAAAAACAGCAAATTTCTATAAAACCCAAGGTAAAATTTTCATGTCAGACGAATCTGACTATTGGGCTGGTGAATACCCTACGGGACCTCTTGTCCACAAGCAGTGGCACCTGCTCAATGGTTCAAAATCCAACAAAAATACAGAAGTTGCATAAAACAGTAAATAATGTTATGCTGTACATGTGTTTCATGGAGTAAATTTACCAAAATCAAAATGAAAAAAAAAAGATTATTCACCTATCTACAAGTTATTAAATCAAGAGGCAAACTCTCATAAATGAAATGCTGATAGAAACTAAAAAGTGGTAAAAACAAAATGGTGGGGAAAGGAAATAAAAAAAGGTAAGTCTTAAAAGAACCCAAGGACAATGGCAACATCGGTAAAACAACGAAACTGAAATAACATGATCATGGCACAGAAAAGAAAATGAAAACATACACATATACAAAAATGAACACCGTGGACCTAATAACTATTGGTGAGATCAGGTGCACCAGTAGAGTAAGCATCTCCTGCTTCTAATAAGACACATGCCGTATTGAACATGCCAACTCTAGTAGTAAAGTAAAAAAAATCCCGAAGAGGAAAAACATACCTTAGTGGCAAAGAAAAAAGATATGTTGTCATCTGGGAAACAGATATCCAATAGCTTTTCTCAAGATCGTGATGTCAACTTTAAAAGATATGTAGTGATGACTTCAAGTCGAGGGTAACATACCCTTGCTTCTTAAGTAGCCTATTTATAAGCAACCGAGCTCAATCAAGATAGTCACTGTATCGACCACAAGACTTTTAGTAGCGAATGATTTGGAAGATGTTTATTTCATATGCCGATGGTTTTAGAATGTTGCTACCAAGAAACGGGAAGCTGACTATTCGAAAAGTAAAGTCATTGCGTTTATCATACAGCCTAGTTTGTAGTGTAACTCTGTTGTCAATTTCAAGATTGAAGTCCAGGAACGAGGTCGATGTGGATATATCTGTAGTATCCTTTATTTCGAGCTTTTTTGGGCAGATAAGATGAAGACAACCACTAAAGCGAGGGTTGTTTAGTGATAAAATATCATCTATATAACGTAAACTGAAATTAAAAGACTAGGCCAGTTTTTTATCTTTATTTGGAAGAAACCCTTCCATGAATTCAGCCTCATATAAGTGGAGAAACAGATCAGTTAAAAGAGGTGCACAGTTGGTGCCAATAGGAATTCCGATAGTCTGTTGAAACTGGACAAATATATTGTCGATCGGAAACCCTAACATTTTAATCACAGTTATTATGTATTTTGTCCGTTTGTCAATATTTGTATATGAAAATGACTGATGAACTTTCGTTCAAATAAAAAATAAGGGCTTTACTTTTCATAAAGAGATACATACCTTTGGTCTAGTTAACAACCTTCAATTTCTTTCTCACACACATATAATTTCTTCTTTTCGCATTTCTCGTCATTCCAGTGCTTTGCACCAACATACTCGCTTTCGATTAAGTTCAAGCAGTTTTCATGAGTTCCTCCATTTGGTTCTTTATGATTTTTGTCCCATTTTTGATAATTATGTTTCAATTTGGAGAAATCCGCAGTCCAACGCCACGTCCCTTCGTTGTCCCTATCACTTGCTCCAAACCACATAACATGTCCACCTGATGTATATTTTACATTTATGGTAACTTTCTTTAAGTAATATATCTATATTGATAGTTGTTTAATGAATAAATCAAATTTATTGCATCTGCAAATCAAGTTGATGGACAGATTAAAGGTGTGAATAACCATTAGTTAATATTTAAGACAAATGCACATGAGAGGTACGTGTCATTTTTATATTTACTCTATGTTTCATCATGCAAATAAAATACGAGTTTCATTTATTACATTAACAAAGGGTTTTAAAAAGACAAAAATAAAAGTTTATCTTGAAATAAAAAAGATCCTAAAGTTAACAAGGAAAGAATATGGAGTAAATGCAGATGGGACAAAGTCTCAACAAATAAACAGTAAAAACAATACAATGCTTAATCCATAGCCTCATTTTCCTCATTTATAAAATTATTTGCGATATTTTTTTAATCATGTTGTATCGACCCTGTTGTTTTTCTTCTTTTCTTTGATTCCAAATAATTCATTAGAGCCACCCATTTTTGATCATGATCTTATAAATCTAAAACAAGTTATCAAAGATTGACCAAGTTAAACCGATTAAAATCTTCATGTTATTTGAAATGTAATCATCGAAACGCGATCGTTTGTAAGTTTATTATATCTTAAGCAATTAAGTAATATGCAGTAAATGTAGACGAGACAAAGTCTCTACAAAAACATGCTAAAACAATGCAATGGAACAACGCTTTTATTGTTGGTCTTCATCTTTAAGTCACTATGAGGCCTTCAATAATGAGCTTATTGCTTATGAAAGTTCAAGACGGCCCCCTAGCGCCGGTTTGAGCAGAATTTTTAGCTTTGTGTCGAGCAGTGTATCTTTTCTTTTGTTCATGGATGCGGGGTTGTCAAACAAGCATGAAATTAACTGGCAAAAAAAGACTCAAAAAAGACAATCACAACATATGAACAACCACAGGACACTCATCGACTCAGTTGCAAGAAAACTTGGCATAATAAAACAAGAGATGTGGGCACTATAAACAGGATGGTCAAAATGAAATTTGGAAATTAAAAAACAATATAATGACAAAATTCAGAAGTATGAGAGTGTATTTATATGAGATATTCTCTCAAGAGCAAGTAGACAATAACTAAAATTATTATAGGTGACCACTCTTTCTGTTGTGATATATCCGTGAAGAAAACTAAAGGATCGATTTGCATGAAATTTCTTATGTTAAGTAAGTTTTTAGGGATGTGACAAATTTATAGAACTTTCAAAATAGACCAATAAATATCATATTTCAGTGAATTTCAGTTCTGTAAATTGCCATTATAACAACTAATGTATTGTCAATGCATATTAACGTCAAAAATTTGGAAAACCAAAATCAAAACTCGAGGAAAAAACCGAAAAGCCTGAAGGGCATATCCAAAATGTTCAAGAAAGACAAACGATTTCAAAGTTTTAAAAATATGACGCTGACAAATGAAACATCACAAAGGAATCCCAATTCGGGAAAAAGCCATTGGTTACTTCAATTTTGTGGAACTTTTTAAAAGTTCCCTAAGATTAATTTCTAAAACATTTATATTTTCCTTTAACTCGAAAACAACCAGGTGACCTGTATAATTTTTGCCATTTTTTAATAACTTTTTCGAGGTTAATAATATCACAATGTCATGAAATCGACAATGTGAAAAGTATCTTAGAAGTTGAACCTGCTAGAGAGACCACCTGTATTAAGAGACCCGCATATTTTAAGAAACCATTAAAAATCTACACTTCATATAAAAATTACTTGAAATTGAGCTATATAAAGAGACCACCTGACTTAAAAGACCACTTTTTTTCTTTCTTCCTTGAGTAGTCTCTTAAAACAGGTTTTACTGTATTGGAAAAAAAATGAAGTGGGTCACTTTAATTTTGTTTAAAACTAGGGAGTATCTCCCTCATGCATAGCTCTGTCCTTAGCAGAATTTTGGCTTTTCTATTTAGACCCTTTTGGTTATTTGTTCTCTGTCAGCTTTTACATGTTTTTCGGGGTATTGACTTCCAAATGTTTTGGTTTTATTTGCACGGATGAGACTTAAGTTGTCGAAATGCGCATATGCAGAAAATAAATTATCAGTAACTTCGGTATTTTGTTATTTATACCATTTTTCGGAATTATGTGGTATTTATTCTCTGATTTAAAGGAGAAGCAAAACGTCTCTTACCAAAATGAATTCTGCTGTAAATCTTCATTACCTTCACTTTATTTTTCTATTGCTTTGATAGTGATTACATTTAAAATAATTTCTCAATACTTTTTTTAAACGTAAAACTTGAGTATTTCATGAGCAAATGCCAAAAGGATTAACGTTTGATAACAATATTTAAAAATGTGAAATTGACAATGTAAAAGGCACAGTTGGATATGCACTTAAACTAACACCACATCAGTTGAGGCAGATCTTTGTACGAGGGAGATAATCTCATGATAAACTTTCAAATGATCGTGTTTCATTGATTTAATTTCAAATAACGTGATAATACTAATCGCTTTAACTGAGATAAGCTTTGATTACTGGATTGAGATTTATTACGTCATACATGGGTGACTGTAATAAATTGTTTTGAATCAAAGAAAATGAGGAAAACAACAGACTTGGCAAAACATGATATAAAAAATATCGCCAATAATTTGATATATGAGGAAAATGAGGCTATCCATTAAACAAGTAGAAATACCTTAATATTGACTCCTATGCCACAGTACTTGTATGAAGGAAGGTGAGTAATATTGTCATACATGAAAATCTAACACGAGTAGAGATTAATGTTCCCTATGTAGAATCATAACGATGCATAGAAGGGTCCAATTTGCTTTTTACAGAGTACATGTATAATAGAGAGCCGAAACGCAATATTTATAGAATACAATGTGCAAATGTACAACGGAAATACACTCTCAAACACTGACTTATTCTTGTCGAAGCGGAGCGTCAGCCACCTTTGCAGCACTTACCAAAATACACGCTGCACTTACCAATTCGATTGGACCCCTTGTGTATTTAATTTCATTTGTCTAGTCAATTTCCGACAGATTTACTATTTTTCTGTTTGTTGTGTAGCTTTTATCGAAAGCGAACACAGAAAAATAGATCATATTACAGTGACACAGAATGGTTACAAAACTTTTACTTAAATTATTTGAGATTTACTTCTAATACAACTATTAACTAGCTATCAATGCATGGGAAGCAAAGAGGGCCAAATCAATGTCAAACAAAACACTGATTATCACATGAAAACAAAAAGAAGGAAATACTGCTGCAGTACGAGAATTTGTTTTGAAAAGTCAACATATATAACAGTTGCCAATTTAGATTTTTTGGTAACTGTATGCCATTTCGATTTATTTCCTTATTCGTATAAAGCCATATAAATCAGAAATTCAGAAACAGAATGAAACAGTGAAGTGGTTAATTTCTGTTTCCGTTACAGAGGCAACACTTTTCATTGGAAAAGTATTTATTATTGATAACCCTTGTTATGTATTATACCTTAAGAAATACAATTATAGTAACTCTGGTATCCTGCAACATGTTGTGCGATTTCTGCTTCAAAAAAGTATACTTTCCAGTTTTTATAGAATATAATTTTCTACTAAAACATATGGCTTTATATTTGTGAAGTAAAATCACCAAGTCCTATCTCAGTACTGACAAACTCAAAAGCCACCAGAAGTATTGTTCCATGGTTACAAGCATATGTTTTGTACAATTGAGTAATGTTGGTTTTTTATTGCTCTTTTCAGTTATTAAGGGTCCATATTGTACTGTATTTCCAATATTATTAAATTGTTCGAATAGTATTTGAAGTATTATTATGATTTTGACTTCTGATTGTACATTTTGACTTTATAAAAACGTATTATTATTTGCTGAGGAAAATTAAGATATGAAAAGCTTGCAGTATTCATTTTTGAAGGAATTACTTAGAGGATTATTGTGTTCAAAGTTAGTAAAGCATTTTCTGTGTCAAAAAATGTATTTAATTGAAAAAGAGTCGCTTGACAATAAACACAAATGCAATACAAAGAGTTTGGGACAAACATTAAAATTTATATACGTAAATGTACCTTTTATAGTTTTCCCATAAAGAAACTCGTTTTCATCTTCATCATCAACTTTGACTAAATGACCGCCCTTCTCTACGCAGACATTCTGTTCAAAAGTGAAATTAAACACATACAATTAGTATCATATCCTAATTTTTTGTATCTTCATATTGAAGCGTTTGCTTTTTTGGTCGACTGTGATTTTGGACCTGCATTTAAGTTTCAGAATATTAAGTTAATGAAATGTTCATTTCTACAATTTTTATTAGTCAGCCATAACAATGTCGTACCTTCCTTATTTTGTTGTGCGGATTCAAAAGTGATTCTAAATTCAACATTTTTCATAGTAGATTGGAATATTTATATCCATTAAAATCCGATACAATTGTCCTATTTGGAGAGTGAGGCTTTTACAATACGAAATCACAATTTTTTTTTCGTATTTTTTTATGTAATTTTACATTTTTATCTATGCATATTTTCCTAAAAAATGATTATAATATAATTTATTGTATAGCAATATAATATTTTCATGACGTCATTTACAACCAAAACCACTAGTTTGAAGAAATTTTTGCTTTGATATACAATAAAAGAGTTATTGCATGAATATTGGGGAATATTATCCCTCATAGGATAAATATTGCATTCGCAAGCTCGTGCAATATAAAATTCTACTCTGGACAATATTCCCCAATATTCATGCAATAACCCAATATTATCGTTTCGTTGCAAATTTGCAAATAAAACTGTCAGATGCGTAGAGTAAAGACAATTGTATATATTTGCAATGCCGTACGATAATAATGAGCTCTAGATATTAAAACTTAGCTTACTTCAGAATCTTCCCAGGTACGTTCGTCAGAACTAAAGTACTACCAACTGATTTTCTGTCGAGTCCATCCACTGTCACATCCTACAAGATATAGTAAATATGAGGACGTAGAAACAAACCCTTTATAACTTATGTGTATTTTAATGTCACTCGTATTGACAAAAAGTAGGCTTGATTATTTTTTACGAATGACCATTCCTCTGAATAAAAAAAATATGCCCTGGTTCATTCTGTTATTAAGGGTGGAAAGCTATGTGTAGGATAGTTTTTGCTACGTTACATTCTTGGAGTCATGCTTTAGTTTGTCATATAAACGTTCAGATGTAGAGTTAAATGGTGAATGAAAATATATGGAGAAAGCGCACATTAGACAAAGTCTCTACAAATACATGGAAAAAAAGCAAAGGAACAACCAACGCTTTTATTGTTGTTCTTCATCTTGAAGTCACCATGAGACTTTCAACAATGAGCTTTTCTGATACCTCATAGTAAGTTCAAGACGGCCCCCAGCACCAGTTTGAGTGGAGTACTTTGCTAATTGTCGAGCAAAGCTACATCCATGTCTTTACTGTTGATGGGTGCGGGACTGTCAACAAACATTAATTAAACTGACAAAGTGCTTTTACAATCACTGTCATCCTTTGCCCGAAAAAAGCACTAGTGTCTTTAGCTAGTGGACGATTACAACATAGAGACAAACACAGGGCACTCATCTAGTCGAATGTAAGAAAACTTGGCATTATAAAATAGTGAACTGTGTGCACTTAAAACAGGTGGTCAGACTTACATTTCGAAATAACAAAAATAAATGCCAAAATTTTAAAGTATGAAAAATAAATGCCAAAATTTTAAAGTATGAAAAATAAATGCCAAAATTTTAAAGTATGAATAGTATATCCATATGAGAAATTCTCTCACAAACAAGTACACCATAACTGAAATATATAGAAAGCATACATACGGTGAATCCACACTACAGAAGAAACAAACTCCAATCGTAAATGGTGAATGAAAGGGTATCGAGTAAATGCGCATGAGACATCTCATTAGGTACAATTTTTTATGGCTGGATAATACCACGGATGTAAGGTCATTCTTAGTTGGGTTGTTTAAATGAAATTCATTTCAGAAAGCTAATCAAGCTTGTAGGTAAGCCAGTTTCTGTCGATGTATTCTAAAACACATTTCAATGTAATTGGATGTCATTTTTTTAGTCTTAACAATTGAACCTTTGACGACTGGCTCTTCTTACCCGTCCTAACGATAAATATATAAATGTATTTATTATTTTTGTAACAAAGTGATAATTTATCTGGACACTGCAGTCACTTAAGTCCGTTTACCGGTATCACTTCCCACACACCTCCACTTCCAAACCGTTTACTGGTATCTCTTTCCATCCATCCCCACTTCAAAACTGTTTACCGTTATCACTTCCCATCCACCCCACTTCCGGAACAATTCTTAAAATTTCTATGTCACTTTTTAAATAACAAAACATATTAGATTAACATAAGATATCGTCCGTGTGTTCAATTTTTTTATAGACCAATTCAACTTTATTTGTATACTTAAGTTCAAACGGAAGCCAAATAATTGCATTTGCAATGAATTCAGATTGAGGCAATTTACGACTTTTTATAGTCTAGCGAGAAAAAAATGTACCCTCTTTCAAGCAAAAAATAACGAAAATATTTTGAGTGTTAATTCCTCTTTGATGAACAACTTTGAATGTTGCTCTACTTTTTTTCACTTAACTCACAACTGGAACACAATTTTGAGAAATTAAATTTTGATAAACATGGCAATTTTACTGTTTCAACTCTCCGAATTAGCGATCATTAAAACGTGAGTTTATATCTGTAAATTGCCTTATGTAATAATGTTAATATCTAACAACCTGTTAATTTTTTCTCACACACATAATGCTTCAGCTTTCCGCATTTCTCGTCATTCCAATGTTTTACCACTGTGTTCACTTCCGATCAAGTTCAAGCAATTTTCTTTAGTTCCACCATTGGGTTCCTGATGTCCTTGGTCCCATTTTGCATAACCAACTGGTGAAGAATCCTCACTCCAAATCCACGTCTCTTCGATGTCCCTATCACTTGCTCCAAGCCACATTACATGCTTACCTGATATATATATATATATATATATATATATATATATATATATATATATATATATATATATAAACTTCAAAAAGAACAAAGTAAATAGCACACAAAATTACAGTTAATATTTCGAGACCTGTCCGTCTCTTCTTCAAAACACAATCAATAAAAAAAGTAAAAACAATCAAACAAAACCTATTTACAAAGACTAAACTACGAATGTTTATACAAAATATCGAGAGCTACATGTTGGATGCTGTTGTTTACAGATGTAACATGAGAAGGGAAAATAGAAGTTTGTCAGTATCCGTACATCGATTTTATAAACAATACACTTAAAAATAGTGTTTAACGCCATATGAGCAAAACTTCAGCCATGTCAGGACGAGAAAAAAATTGGTAGGGGCAGGAAATTTAGCCAAAGCATATTTTATTTTTTACAAATTTTTATATTCAAACTGGATTTTAGCTTTTCTATCCAGAACTTTTCTTTAGCCTGCCTCTCTGTGTCTGTCCATGATCGATTTTGGTCAATTGGTACTACTTGCATATGTTTCCAGTCATGACCGGTGGAATTGAAATGTAATGCAGTGGCCTGTGATCTTTCCTTTTTCCGAATGTGGTCACGGTGCAAGTTAATACGAAGGTAGAGTGAATTTTTCGTTTCACCGACATACTGTTGTTGGCAAACAGAGCAAGTGATGAGATAGATGACATTATCTGACTTACAGGATAAATTGGTAAATATTTTATAGGACTCGCCTGTTGCTGTGCTTTTGAATATTTTAGTTGTTGAGCTATACTTGCACAGAAGGCAACGCCTGTCGCGACATGTTGTAAACTGATCTGTTTCAGGTGATGGTAATGTGGCTCTTACGAGAATGTCCTTCAGATTTTTGGGACGACGAAATGATACTAGAGGAGGTTCTGGAAAAAGGGCTTTGATTTTGGGTGATGCATGTAGAATTGGCATGTATTCACGGGTTATACCTGACAAATGAGGTAACTGTGGATGGAAAGTAGTAACCAGTGGCGTCCGCAAATTTTTCTTCTTTCTTTGCCGATAATCTAGCAATTCGCTTCGGTCTATCGAAGAGACCTTTTGAACAGTTGTTCTGACATGCTTTTCTTTGTAACTCCTGTTCACAAGATGTTGGGTAAGTTCTCTGCTCCTCTGTTTGAATGTTTCTTCTTGCGAACAGATACGACGTATTCGGGTTGAAAGTCCATATTGGATGGCATTTACACAGTGTCTAGGATGGCAGCTACTTGGGAGCAAGTATGCATTCGAATCTGTCGCTTTAGTATGCAAATCAAAATGTATTTGACCATCGACGAGTGTTGAGGTCGTATCAAGGAATACATTTGTAGTTTCAAATATACTGACTGTAGATTTTATAGAAGGGTGATAATTATTGATGAATTCTATAAATTTGTCCAGGTGTTCTCTGGTATCAGACCATTTCATTTCGATGTCATCGATGAAGCGTAACCAGCTGTAAGGTTTATATGGTGCGTCTTGGAGCATACGTTTTTCTAAGTCTCCCATGAATATGTTGGCATATGAAGGTGCAACTCGAGTACCCATGGCTGTCCAATTAACCTGAAGAAAATTCTCGTTATTGAAAACGAAGTTGTTGCGTTTCAATACAAGATCCAAAAGATTTACAAGTGATTCTGTAGAGGGTGATTGTATCCCTCTACTGTCCCAAACTTTACGGCAGGCTTCGATTCCCTCCTCATGTGGGATGTTTGTATAAAGTGATGTCATTTAGCAACAGCCGCAAAATAGCTAAAAATTAATACGACAATTGTTCAGACAACAATTGCAATGTCTTTTCCAGGACATGTAAACGCATCAAGGGCTCCAACTCAAAAACGGTTCGTCGCAGTTTTCGTTCAATTTAATGAAACGAAGATCGCGATGAGAGAAGTATTTTTGCAACATAATGTTTTCATAAATTTCTTTTCGTTTCTGAGATATCGCGATAACAAAATTTCAAATGGCAGCCATTTTTAAAATGGCCGACGAGATTTTTTTTTTGGCCAGGGATAATTGTAGATCTTATTGAGAGGGGTATTTTTGCAACACAATGTTTTCATAAATTTTTCATGTTTCCGAGATATCGCGATAACAAAATTTCAAATAGCCGCCATTGAAAATGGCCGAAAGAAAGTTTTCGTCCGCCATAAATGTAGATCTTTATCAGAGGAATATTTTTGCAACACAATGTTTTCATGAATTTTTTATCGTTTCCGAGATATGGCGATAACAAAATTTCAAATAGCCACAATTTAAAAAATGGCCAACGAAAACAATTTTTGGCCACCCATAATTGTAGATCTTAATGCCAGGAGTATTTTGCAACACCATGTTTTCATAATTTTTTTTATCGTTTTCGAGATATCGCGATAACAAAATTTGAAATAGCCGCCATTTTAAAAATGGCCGACAAAAAAATTTTTGAGAGGAATATTTTTGCAACACAATGTTTTAATAAATTTTTTATCTTTTCCGAAATATCGCGATAATAAAACATCAAATTGCCACCATTTTGAAAATGGTCGATGAAAAGAAAATTTTGGCCATCCAAAATGTAGATCGTAATGAGAGGAGTATTTTTGGCAACACAATGTTTTCATTATTTATTTTATCGTTTTCGAGTTATCCCGATAACAAAATTTGAAATAGCCGCCATTTTTAAAATGGTCGTCGAAATTTGTTTTGCCAGCCATAAATGTAGATCTTAATGAGAGGAATATTTTTGCAACACAATGTTTTCATAAATTTTTTTTATCGTTTTCGAGATATCACGATAACAAAATTTTGAAGTAGCTGCCATTTTAAAAATGGCCGAAGAAAGATTTTTTTGGCCAGCCATAAATGTAGACCCTATGAGAGGAATGTTTTTGCAACACAATGTTTTCATAGATTTTTTATCGTTTCCGAAATATCGCGATAACAAAATTTCAAATAGCCGCCATTTTGAAAATGGCCGACGACAAAAAAATTTGGCCAGCCATAAATGTAGATTTTAATAAGAGGAGTATTTTTGCAACACAATGTTTTCATAAATTTTTTATCGTTTCCGAGATATCGCGATAACAAAATTTCGAATGGCGTCCATTTTGAAAATGGCGGACGAAAAAAAAAATTTACCTCATATTTGTAATCGGGACCATATATAAAGCTACCTGGAAATCAAATTTCATCGAAATCCGACAATTTTGAGAAATCGACATATTTCGTGGTCAAAAACGCGTACCCGTGGTCGCGACCCAATTTGTTTTGCGTGACAAATCATCCTGAGGATTAATACAACATTTTGGTCACTTCATATTTCGGATATCGGTTACGGGTTCCGAGCTTACATGATAACAAGATAAACCGTATTCGGGGAGATAACTCTTACTAAAAATAGAATCGGTTCACAGGTTGACCTGAGTCGAGGCCGGACAATGCTTGCTAAGTGTACCAAGTTTGGTTATGATTGGCCATAGCAGTAAGACAACATTGGTGGAAGAGGAAAAAAAAGAATAATAATTAAAAAGTCAAAAGTCAAGATCTTTCCCCGTCAATGTTACGTTTCGTTATGTCTTATGTTTGACCAACCATAAATGAAGATCTTAATGACGGGAGTATTTTTGCAATATCATGTTTTCATAAATTTTTTAAATTTTTTATGGTTTCCAAGATATCGCAATTACAAAATTTCGAATGATCGCCATTTTGAAAATGGCGGACGAAAATATTTGTTGACCAAAACATAAACGAAGATATTAATGAGAGGAGTATTTTTGCAACACAGTGTTTTCATAATTTTTTTATCCTTTCCAAGATATCGCGATAACAAATTTTCGAATGGCGCCCATTTTGAAAATGGCAGACAAAAATTTTCTTTTGACCACCCAGAAATATAGGTCTTCATGAAAGGTGCATTTTTGCAACACAATGTTTTCATAATTTTTTTTATCGTTTCCGAAATATGGCGATAACAAAATTTCGAATGGCGGCCATTTTGAAAATGGGGGATGAATTTTTTTTTTGACCAACCAGAAATGTAGATCTTCATGAGAGGAGTATTTTTGCAACACAATGTTTTTATAGATTTTTTTTATCGTTTCCGAGATATCGTGAGAACAAAATTTCAAATGGCTGCCATTTTGAAAATGGAGGACGGAATTTTTTTTTACTAATCAGAAATGTAGATCTCAATGAGAAAAGTATTTTTGCAACACAATGTTTTCATAAATTTTTTATCGTTTCCAAGATATGGCGATAACAAAATTTTGAATGGCGGCCATTTTGAAAAAGGCGGACAATTTTTTTTTGACCAACCAGAAATGTAAATCTTCATGAGAGGAGTATTTTTGCAACAAATTGTTTTCAAAATTTTTTATTCTTTCCAAGATATCGCGATAACAAAATTACGAATGGCGGCCATTTTGAAAATGGCGGACGGAAATTTTTTGGACCAACCAGAAATGTAGATCTCAATGAGAGGAGTATTTTTGCAACACAATGTTTTCATAAATTTTTTATCATTTCCGAGATATGGCGATAACAAAATTTTGAATGGCGGCCATTTTGAAAATGGCGGATGAAAAAAAATTCTTGACCCATATTTGTAATCAGGACCATAATAGCTACCTGAAAACCAAATTTCATCGAAATCCGTTAATTTTGAGAAATTGACATTTATCGGGGTCAATAACGCGTAAGCAGGGTCGCGACCCAAAAAAATTTTTTTCGTGACAAATCATCCTGAGGATAAATTTTCCCTAACTCATAATTTTGGTATCAGTTACGCTTTCTTCGCGACATGATAACAAGGTTTTCGGTCTTCGGGCAGATAACTCCTTAACTATAAATAGTTCTGCTGAGCAGGGTGACCATAGTCGATGCCAGCCAAAGTCGACTGACCGTACCAAGTATCGAAATCATATGTCAAGACACGATTTCAACAAGCTCCGATGAAGAAAAAGAATAATAATAATAATTAAAAAGGCAATTGTTCAGAGAACAACTGCAAAGTCTTTCACCAGTTTTCACCATGATAACATGTTTGAGTTTGATTTTGTTGTCTATATCAGTTCTGACCTTTATAAGTCTTTTGATCAACGGTTGCTAAGGACTTTTTCGAAAAATTAGCTTGTTGCTAAGGACATGAAAGTCACTTCCGGTTGGCAATGTCATTTTATTTTCCCTTTACAACATTACAAAACTTTTTGCCTATGGTTGCCAAGGACTTTTATGGCAAATAACGTTGTTGCTACGGACCTTGACTTTTGACCTTAAACCCATTTTAACGGACATGTTTAACTGAATAATTTTTTGTTCTTATAGTTTCTTTGTATCTCACATAGTTTTTTAGATATAAGCAAAAAAACCTTAAATCGGACCCCGAAAAACAGTTTTTGGGCCAAAACCAGTGGTCCAATTATTTTGAACCCAATGTACCAACTGTAGATCTTAATAAGACTTACATTTTCTCCAATACATTTAATCAGCTATCTCTTATGGTTTCCGAGTTAAACGATAACGAGGTCTTAGGTCATCAGTGACCTTGACCAGTGACCTTTGACCTTAACATTTTTCGATGGCCATATCTGACTTATGAACAATGGTGAAGGTTTCAGGTCTGTACTACTTATCGTTTGGGAGTATTAAGCCTTAACGGAAACCCAAAATCTTTCAAAAGGCAATAACTTATATAAAGAGTCGTCGAATCCTTCGGACCAAATGTAACAAAGTTGCGTCTCGTGACAATGAACAATTTCCCCATTACATGTCTTCAGCCATCTATTACGGTTTACGAGTGAAAGCGATAACGAGGTCAAAAATCATCGGTGACCTTGACCGGTGACCTTTGACCTTGACATTTTTAGATGGCCATATTTGACTTAAGAACAATGGTGAAGGTTTCAATTATCTCCGACTTACGGTTTCTGAGAAAAAATTTTTTACAGAAACTCAAAAACTTCAAAGGGCAATAATTCAAAAAAATACCATACCGCACGGTTTCGGCCAAAATGTAACAAAGTTCCGTAATAATCTAAGGAACATTTTCCCCATTACACTTAATCAGCTATCTTTTACGGTTTCCGAGTTCTAACGATAACAAGATATTTGGTTCCGGGGCAGATAACTCCGGTACTAAAATAGATCAATATGCTTGACTCAGTTTTAAGATCCCACACTGATGTCAATTCATCACCTAAAGTATCCAAATAATATGTCGCGTAGTTTTTGAGCTTGAGTTGCGGCGGAAGAAAAAGAAATAAAAATGGAAGGTCCAATTGTTCAAAGAATAATTGCAAGGTCTTTCACGCTTCAGATTTAAAAAAGATCTGTTATTATTATTATTTTATTATTATTTTTTAAAATAATTATTTTTTCCATTATTTCCATTATTATTATTATCCTCGATGATGGCAAGTCCGTGACCCTAGGAATTGCCCTTTAGTAATTGTGCTATATATCCCCAATGGTGATAAAACAAATGTGTTAAATACCTTCTGGCATTGATGCATATTTACAAACCTATAATTAACAATTAAAGCAGAATCTAGACAGCAAACTCTTGTAATGAACACTGGCCCAATTTTGGCCACATGGCGGCCATGATTGCAAGTTCGTGACCTATAGTCTAAAAAATTTCCCTTGGCCATTCTTAGAAATTCGACCGTATGGGAGCGACATCGGATATTGGTACTAGGACTGGTGCCCCTAAGGAAGAATAGTATTGAACATTTTCCCCATTACATGTTATCAACCATCTTTTACGGTTTCCGAGTTTAAGCGATAACAAGGTCAATGACCTTGACCAATGACATTGATGACCTTTGACCTTGGGTTCATATTGAAGGTCTCTTCTTACTGATTACTTTTAATATTTATGTTTACTATACTATCTGTAATAGTTTAAGAGTTATAAGTCAAAAACCACTTTCCGTAACACGCAAAGGGCAATAACTCAAAGAAAGATTTGTCGAATCTTTTAGGACTAAATGTAACAAAGTTGCGTCTGATGACATTGAACATTTTCCCCATTACATGTTATCAACCATCTATTACGGTTTCCGAGTTAAAGCGATAACAAGGTCAATGACCTTGACCAATGACATTGATGACCTTTGACCTTGGGTTCATATTTAAGGTCTCTTCTTACTGATTACTTTTGATAAATATGTTTACTATACTATCTGTAATAGTTTAAGAGTTTTAAGTCAAAAACCACTTTCCGTAACACGCAAAGGGCAATAACTCAAACAAAGAGTTGTCGAATCTTTTCGGACTAATTGTAACAAAGTTGCGTCTGGTGACAATGAACATTTTCCCCATTACATGTTAACAACCATGTATTACGGTTTACGAGTTGAAGTTTCGGACGGTGCTGTGATTTTAGAGGTCAGACTCTAATACCAAATGATTATGTGAAGTATCGAAATGATTCGATTTGTAGTTTTCTTACAGCTCGCTTGCGGAAGAAAAAGAATAATTAAAAGGACAATTGCAAGGTCTTTCCAAGTCAATGTTATGTTTTATGTTATGTTTTGGTATGTCACATGTTTAAAATCATCTTGATGAGAGGCACATTGTCTCCAATATATGAGAGTAGCCATTTTTAATCGTTTTAAAGATTTTACATTAAAAAAACCCCAAAATTGGCTCTGACCTTGACCGATGACCTTACTGACCTTTGACCTTTGGTTCAAATTGAAGGTCTCTTCTAACTGATTAATTTGATATGTTACATGACCATGCTATCTGTGAATGTTTAAAAGTTATACGCAAAAACCTATTTTCGAAATGCGTCAAGGGCAATAACTCTTCAGGGAGTCATCGGAGAGCTTCGGTCCAAATAAGACAAATGTAGCCCTTCATATGATGTACATTTTTGCTGATATAATTTTTCAGTCATCTATTACGGTTTTTGAGTTAAAATGCTAACAAGGTCAAAGGTCAAGGTCAAAGGTCACCGATGACCTTTAACCTGGTACTCAAATTGAAGGTCTTTTCATACTGATCACTTTAAACATATATGTTTACTATATTATCTGTAAGCGTTTAAAAGTTATTTGCAAAAAACCGATTGACAGAAACGCGTCCAGGGCTATAACTCAAAAACCCTTCGTCTCACTGTTTTCTTTCCATTGAATTAAATGTAGATATCAATGAGAGGAACATTTTTGCAATATAATGTTTTCATAAATTTATCGTTTCCGAGATATTGCGAGAACAAAATTTCAAATGACGGCCATTTTGAATGGCGAACAAAATTTTTTTTTAAGACCGGATTGTAATCAGGGTCATTAAAGCAACCTGGATACCAAATTTCATCAAAATCCGACAACTTTGAAAAATCGACAAAAATAGGGGTCAAAAACGCGTAACCGGGGTCGCGACCCCAAAAAAATTTTTTTGGATGATAAATCATCCTGAGGATGAACTAAACATTTTCCCCACCACAGATTTTTGATATCGGTAACGGTTTCTGAGTCTATCTGCTAACAAGAAAAACAGGGGTTGGGGAGATAACTCTGTTACTAAAAATAGATTTTGTCCGTACCCTAATTTCGAAAGAGAATTTCCAACTTCCAGTTAGTACGCAAAGTTTCGTAATGATACGTCAAAAGATTTTCCGTACAGAGACCTTACGGAATAATAATAATAATAATAATAATAATAATAATTAAAAGGTCAATTGTTCAGAGAACAATTGCAAGGTCTTTCACCAGTTTTCACCATGATGATTCCATGAAAGTCACTTCCGGTTGGTAATTGCATTTATGTCCTTTTCAAATCATCACAAAACTTTTCAGGTATTGTTGCTAAGCACGTTTATGACAAATAACTGAAAAATATACTAAAAATTGGCTATGACCTTGACCTCTGACCTTGATGACCTTTGACCTTGTGCTCAAATTGAAGGTCTCTTCATACTGATTAATTTGATATGTTACTTGACTATAGTATCTGTGACGGTTTAAAACTTATTTGTAAAAAACCATTTTCCGAAACGCGTAAAGGGCAATAACTCTTTAGGGAATCATCGGAGAGTTTGGGTCCAAATGAAACAAATAAAGCACTCGACATGTTGAACATTTTTGCTGATATACTTTTGCAGCTACCTGTTAAGGTTTCTGAGTTTATCCGCTAACAAGGTCAAAGGTCAAGGTCAAAGGTCACCAATGACATTCAACCTGGTACTCAAATTGAAGGTCTTTTCGCACTGATCACTTTAAACATATATGTTTACTATATTATCTGTAAGCGTTTAAAAGTTATTCGCAAAAAACAATTTACCGAAACGCATCAAGGGCTATAACTCAAAAACGGTTTGTCGCAGAGTTTTTGTTCTGTTGAATCAAATGTAGATCTCAATGAGAGGAGTATTTTTGCGATATAATGTTTTCAGAAATTTTTTATCGTTTCCGAGATATCGCGATAACAAAATTTCAAATGGCAGCCATTTTGAAAATGGCGACCGAAAAAATTTTTTTGATCCCAGATTTGTAATTAGGACCATGAGAGCTACCTGGAAACCAAATTCGGTAGAAATCTGATAACTTTGAGAAATTTGCATATTTAGGGGTCAAAAACGCGTAACCGGGGTCGCGACCCCAAAAAAATTTTTGCGTGATTAATCATGCTGAGGATGAGTCGAACATTTTTCCCCATTCAGAATTTTGATATCGGTTACGGTTTCTGAGGAGATCTGCTAACAAGATAAATCATATCCGGGGAGATAACTCCGTTACTGAAAATAGACCGATATACTTGGCTGAGTTTTGAGGTCCGGCAGTAATGTCGATTCATCACACCAAGAGTCGAAATGATATGTCGCGTAGTTTTTTACAGCAGTGCGACAGAAGAAAAAGAATAATAAAAAAAAAATCCGTAGAATAACAATAAGGTCTTTCATTGTGGTGAAAGACCTTAATAATAATCAGAAGAATTACTATAAGGTCTTTCCGACTGGAGTCGTGAAAGACCTTAATAATCAGAAGAATAACAAGAAGGTCTTTCCGACTGGAGTCATGAAAAACCTTAATAATTAAAAAATCCAATTGTTCAGAGAACAATTGCAAGGTCTTTCACCAGTTTTCACCGTGATTACATGTTTGAGTTTGATTTTGTTGTGTATTTCAGTTCAAAATGTGGTGTAAACAATATTCTGATCTTTATGAGTCTTTTGCTCAACGGTTGCTAAGGACTTTCTCGAAAAATTAGCTTGTTGCTTAGGACATGAAAGTCACTTCCGGTTGGCAATGTCATTTATTTCCTCTTTACAACATTACGAAACTTTTTGCGTATGGTTCCTAAGGACTTTTATGGCAAATAACGTTGTTGCTAAGGACCATGACCTTTGACCTTGACCCCATTTTGTTGGCCATATTGAGCTGAACATTGTTTCTTCTCATAGTTTCTTTTCTATGTGTATCTTTAATGGTTTTTGAGATATAAGTAAAAAACTCTAAAATCGGACCTTGAAAAATCGTTTGAATGGTCCAATTATTTTGGACCCCAGTGTCAAATGTAGACCTCAATGAGACACACATTTTCTCAAATATATTTGATCATCTATCTCTCACAGTTTACGAATTAAACTGATAACAAGGCAAAACGTCATCAGTGACCTTGACCGATGACCTTTGACCTTGACATTTTTAGATGGCCATATATCACTTATTAACAATGGTGAAGGTTTCAGGTCTTTAGGACTTATCGTTTGGTAGTATTATGCATTAACGGAAACTCAAAATCTTTCAAAGGGCAATAACTCATATAAAGAGTTGTCGAATCTCTTCGGACCAAAGGTAAAAAAGTTGTGTCTCATGACAATGAACATTTTCCCCATTACATGCTTTCAGCCATCTATTACGGTTTACGAGTTGAAGCGATAACAAGGCTTAAGGTCATCGGTGACCTTGACCGATGACCTTTAACCTTGACATTTTTAGATGGCCACATATGACTTATGAACAATGGTGAAGGTTTCAGGTCTCTACAACTTATCGTTTGGGAGTATTAAGCATTAACAGAAACTCAAAATCTTTCAAAGAGCAATAACTCATTCAAAGAGAGAGTAAAATCTCTTCGGACCAAATGTAACCAAGTTGCGTCTCATAATAATGAACATTTTTCCCATTATATGTTTTCAGTCATCTATTACGGTTTCCGAGTGTAAGCGATAACAGGGTTTAAGGTCATCGGTGACCTTGACCGGTGACCTTTGACCTTGACATTTTTAAATGGCCATATATGACTTATGAACAATGGTAAAGGTTTCAGGTCTCTATGACTTACGGTTTCAGAGAAAAAAAAAATATGGTAACTCAAAATTTTCAAAGAGCAATAACTCAAAAAAAAAAAAAAAAACATTCCGCACAGTTTCGGTCCAAATGTAATGAAGTTCCGTCATGACTCAAGGAACCTATTACTCATTACTCTTAATCAGCTATCTTTTACCGTTTCCGAGTTTAAGCAATAACAAGAATTTTGGTTCCGGGGCTGATAACTCCGTAACTAAAACTAGGTCAATATGCTTGACTCAGTTTGGAGATCCCACGGTGATGTCGATTTATCACACCAAGTATCGAAATGATATGTCGCGTAGTTCTTTCGCAGCTATTGCGGCGGAACAAAAATAATAAAAAAAATTAATCCGAAGAATTACAATAAGGTCTTTCACTGTGGTGAAATACCTTAATAATAATAATTCGAAGAATTACAATAAGTTCTTTCACATTTGGTGAGAGACTTATTAATAATATTAATATTATTAAAAAGTCTATTGTTCAGAGAACAATTGCAAGGTCTTTCACCAGTTTTCACCATGATTACATGGTTGAGTTTGATTTTGATGTCTATTCCAGTGAAGAAATGTAATGTAAACAAAAGTTCTGAGCTTTATTAGTCTTTTGCTCAATGGTTGCTAAGGACTTTTTCGAAAAATTAGCTTGTTGCTAAGGACATGAACGTCACTTCCGGTTAGCAATGTCATTTATTTCCTCTTTACAACATTACAAAACTTTTTGCCTATGGTTGCTAAGGACATTTATGGCAAATAACGTTGTTGCTAAGGACCATGACATTTGACCTTGACCCCATTTTGTCGGCCATATTGAGCTGAACATTTTATCTTCTAATAGTTTTTTTTATCTTAAATAGTTTTTGAGATATAAGCAAAAAACTCTAAAATCAGACCTCAAAAAATCGCTTTTGGGCTATAGGTCCAAAATGAATGGTCCAATTATTTTGGACCCCAGTGTCAAATGTAGACCTCAATGAGACACACATTTTCTCAAATACATTTGATCATCTATCTCTTACAGTTAACGAGTTAGGCTAACGGTCATCGGGCACCTTGACCGGTGACCTTTGACCTTGACATTTTTAGATGGCCATATATCACTTATGAACAATGGTGAAGGTTTCAGGTCTCTACGACTTATCATTTGGGAGTATTTAGCATTAACAGAAACTCAAAATATTTCAAAGAGCAATAATTCATATAAAGAGTCGTCAAATCTCTTCGGACCAAATGTAACAAAGTTGCGTCTCATGATAATGAACATTTTCAACATTATATGTTTTCAGCCATCTATTACGGTTTACGAGTTGAAGCGATAACAAGGCTAAAGGTCATCGGTGACCTTGACCGGTGACCTTTGACCTTGACATTTTCAGATGGACATATATGACTTATGAACAATGGTGAAGGTTTCAGGTCTCTTCGACTTATGGTTTCTGAGAAAAAAACAATTTGCGGAAACCCAAAATTATTCAATGGGCAATAACTCAAGAAATACCATACCGCAGAGTTTCGGTCTAATGTAACGAAGTTCCGTCATAACTCAAGGAACATTTTACTCATTACTCTTAATCAGCTATCTTTTACAGTTTCCGAGTTTAAGCGATAACAAGATTTTGTTCGGGGCAGATAACTCCGTTACTAAAAATAGGTCAAGATGCTTTACTCAGTTTTGAGATCCCACAGTGATGTCGATTTATCACACCAAGTATCGAAATGATATGTCGCGTAGTTTTTTCACAGCTTTTGCGGCGGACCAAATAGAATATAAAAAAAATAATAATCCGAAGAATTACAATAAGGTCTTTCACTGTGGTGAAAGACCTTAATCAAAAGAAAAACAATAAGGTCTTTCCACTGTAGTGGGAAAGACCTTAATAATCAAACGAAATACAATAAGGTCTTTCCACTGTAGTGGGAAAGACCTTATTAAGCTAATATCAATTTCAACAAATAAGCAACATATTTCAATATAACAATACAATAATTTTTTATAAGTAAACTGCAATAGATATGTACTTCGATTAATCTTCCGGCATTACTTGTGTTACATAAAAATGTAATAACAACATTTGTGTGAATATATATTTTTGGTCTCTAATAACGAGATAAATCGAAAATATGTCGTGTCATATGGTTTTCATTTGTAATTTACGATGTCATCTGATAATATATTTATACTTTTATTGTACCTTTTCCTATTTGGCATATAAATCTATAGACACCACCAGCTTGTGAACATGCTGACATGCTCAAGGCCACGTTGCTTATACTAAATAATACGGGCTGATGACTAATTTTCATAAAACACTTTTTTCACATTTTTCATTTACTTATTTCTATGGGTGAAAGAATTATGATTAGTTTCATTTTCGTTTTTTTCAGTTTTGTGATATGGGGAGGGCAAAAAGTGAAAAGATTGTCAGATGTTTTTGCTTTGATGTATCACTTTGCCAGTTGGGCCCTCTTTTTCCCATCTATTGGCTTTATAATGGGAGCAAAATCAATGGGAGTTAAATTGTATTTTGAAACTGAAGCAAAACTTAGTGGAAATCTTGAAAATTGCCCCCTTAAAAATCTTGTCGTGAACATGACCACCAGTTCATCATAAGATCTAATGAAATTAGATTTTAAAATTTTCATTTGAAACTGTTTGACAAATAATTACAGCATTTGATCTCGATGGTATCCAAGTAGTGCCCCCAAAACTTGGAAATACATGTTGAAACACTATCGAAAATTAATGCAACTTATATACAGTGAACGTATTAATTTTCACGGTTGCTAATTTTGAGGTTTCTTGAACATTTAAAAAAAATATTAATACCTTCTTACTTTTTTCTGACATTTTCGAGGGTACTTATTTTTGCGGTCTTTTGTCTATCACGAAAATAGCGAAAATAAGAACTTTCGAAAATTTTGACGTATTCAGTACACAGTAAATCGATAGAGTATTTTGCAACACAGTTAAGATCTGAAACTTACTTGAAATATTATGATCCTTCAATACAATCTTCAGTCCTATGGGCACTAGTCTAATTACGATGGTCATGTTTCCTTAATAATTCTTCGTGGATTTTCTCCTGTCTGAATGGCATTTCAAGACACTTCAATTAAAAATTATGCAGAAATGATTGTTGAAAGTCAAATGTACGGGATTGGCTATATACAGTAATAAACGAAGAAATGATAACATGAAACAGCTACAAAAAACATTGACAACAATAGGAACTCGGGATAGCCTGACTTTGTACCGACACTAGCTTGGACACTAGCAAGAGCTAGCGGCACGGTTTAACCCGTTAATGGGTACCTCCCTTTTCTCTGTCACGTTTCGCTATGGTGTAATAGACATACAAATAAAACCAAATACAGGTAGACTACTCACTCCAATGCCATTAAGTTACGTCTCGGTTTTCCTAGATTTTTTTTTATCATTTTCTTACATTTTGCAACAATATCGCCGTAAAATCGAGGATGAAAAATACCCTGAGTAATCGGCTGTTTACGAGTTGCGCAATATTTTGATATTAAATGTTCATATTTTCAGTCAGCCTTCTTAAAGTATTTATTAAAAAATATAAAATCTGTAATCGAGTTTTAAATGTTTGTATGTAATAGTAAGGTAACGTTCATTAAAGTCGTCAATAGTACACAAACACCTACTAATTGAACCAGTTCAGATATATATATCCCACAGAATGAAGCTTGAGGAACGTCGAAATCACGGATGGGGATGTTAGTAATACTAAAATCACAACCATAGACTTTTGTTTCATAAATTTTTGTAGTCATAATGAAGTATGTGCCTTTTTCTTTGCGTAGACTCAAAAGTTTAACAAAAAGCAAAGATCTTTCAATTGTCAATTGGATACGTCAAGCTATCTTAAAATTTTTATATTTGTCTTTAATTCATTTATCGATTGCTGTTATCCTTTGGTATTTTGAGTGGCTGGTCCCACACACATTCGATACGGCTGGGAATATAGTTTAACACAGGACCTTCGAAAACTGTTCAAATATGTTTTCTTATGAAACTACGTGACCATGCATTATGGCAAAACTTTGGCATAATGATCGTTAGTAGGCCCTTAAAAATGTATCTGGCAGGTATACAATTTATCAAAGATGGCGATTGAAAGGGATTCATTGAAAACACATTCTTTTCTGAGACCACTTTGCAATTTTGAACCAAACCTTGTCATAATTATTCCTTTTAGAATGTCAACACTTCTAAGAAAGCTGCCAGCGAAACATAATAGCATTGGACTAATAACATTGAGGTCAATGAAAAAAGTTGAAACTGATTCATTAAACTGTCTGTCAGTCATTGTCCAAGTGATCATTTCAATCTCTTGTTGGCCTTTGGTTTTTTAATTTCTGACAACCAACTGACAATATACAGATATGTGTAAAGACTTTACTTTTAGTGTAAAGGTTCATAGAAAAGGTATATGAAAAAATTAAAAATTTGAAGGTACTTTTTGGACTACTGAAGATCTGTTGCAATGGATCTATTTGTTACAACAGAATTTTATTATTTAAAATGTGTTAAAACAAAATGTTTGATACTAGATACATCCACTCAATTAGAGAGGGATAAACCTTTATGATACCTTTCCCTTTCCGAGTTAAGCAATCGACAAAATTAACCGTAGCATTTAATGTATCGAAACGTACACGATAGCAGTGAATCATTTTTCTTATAAATCTAGTATATTTGTTTTTTTTTTCATTCATGGTATTTATTTCCAGTTTTTAATATCACGATCTCGAATTACTTATTTGTCACCGACAAAGTTCTATTATTACTTAATGTATGGTTCGACTAGTGAAAATCTCTTAACCCTATCACTTATCTAAACATAAACTGTAAAGTAAGTGAGAACCGAACCGTCAATCCAAAACCGAACAATCCAAGGACAATGGCAACACCAGAAATAAAAAAAAGGTAAAACAGAGACAAAACATGGGTACGGCACAGAAAAGAAAAATAAAGACACACACACACAAAGATGAACAACACGGACCCAATAAAGAACCATGGGTGAGATCAGGTGCACCGGTAGAGTTAGCATCTCCTGCTTCTTATAAGACACTCGCCGTGTTGAACATGTCAAATCCGGTAGTAAAGTCAAATCCGGTAGAGGAAATAACAACTAAGCTTTAAAGGGAAAGATTTGTTGTATTCTGGGAAACAGATATCCCATAACGGTCCACAAGATGGTGATGTCGACCGTATAACTTCTGGAGGGATGACTTCAAGTTTTGGGTAACATACCCTTGTTGAAGTAGCCTATTTGTGAGCAACCGGGCTCTATCAAGGAAGTCCTTGCATCGAACACAGGCTCTTGAATAGCGAATGAGCTGGGAGATGTAAACTCCATATGCCGGTGCTGTTTGGATGTTGCTACAAAGAAAAGGGAAGTTTACTATTGGGAAGTCATCGCGTTTGTCGTAGAGCTTAGTTTGAAGTCGCCCTCTGTTGTCAATTTCAAGGTGAAGGTCAAGGAACGAGTCTGATGTAGAAGTGTCTGTGGTATCCTTAATTTCGAGCTCTTTTGGATAGATCAAATGAAGAAAATCACCAAAGCGAGGGTTGTATAGTGACAAAATATCATCTATATAACGGAAGCTAAAATTGAAGGATTGGGCCAGTTTTTTATCTTTATTTTGAAGAAGCCCTTCGATGATTTCAGCTTCATAAGAGAGAAGAAACAGATCGGCTAGGAGTTTGTGCCCATAGGAATTCGGATAGTCTGTTGAAAAACAAGTCCTCCAAAATAGACAAATATATTGTCGATCAGAAACTCTAAGTTATTAATCACTTCTTCCTCTGTAATTTTTTTCTCTGATTCGGAGTCATTTTTCACAAAGTAGGCTTGTTTTCTTCCTACAAAAATGTACCTATATCTTCGTTCACCGTTCTTATATGAGAAACATCTATGAATTAAACCTTTCAGCCGAGATTTTAGTTGTTCATGAGGAATAGTAGTGTAAAGTGTGGAGAAGTCGAAAGTTTTAATGCTGTAACAGTGTGGTAATGATCTAGAGTTTAAGATGTCAATTAGATCTTTGGAGTTTTTCAAAATCCACATTTCATTTATACCGCTTCTTGAAAAGAAAGTATCACAGTATTTTTGAAGGCCTTCTTTAACAGCTGTCAAGATTGAGGTTAGCAATTTAGAGACAGGTTTTGTAGAGCATTTGGCCGATCCAGCGATGTATCGTTCTTTATATGGGCATTTATGTAACTTAGGTACCCAGTACAAAGAGGGGAGATCTGTGTCTTCATCCTTGGTGGAAATCCCGAAGGAAAGCAAAACAGATTCATGGTTCTGAAATATCTCCTCCTTTGACAGAGTAGTAGCTGCGTAAGTTGGATTGCCGTTGGAATTATCAATGCCTAGTTCTTTCTTTAAACAATTTATATAATGATTTTTGCAAATAAAAATGATATTATTTGGGGCCTTATCGACAGGAACGACGACATATTTGTCATGAATGGAGGACAAGTAACTGGCCACATCAGCATTTTTGAAAATTGATGATGCTTTAGTTCTCATTGGCCCTCGTAGCTGATTGATTCGTTTAAGAATCATCGACCTCACAACCTTAATCCACTCTGAAAGGGAATCAAGATCTTTATCTTGTTCACGCTTACTCCATTTTCTGGCATAGTCCTCTACAGTATCCATAAGAAGTTTGAAATTTTGTTCCCAGTTGATGAAAAGTGGTTCACGGAATTTAGGCCCTTTTGCAAGGACATCACGGAGAGACTTATTTTCAATGATACTCAAATCTCCCGTTATGACGTGGCCACAGGGACTATATCTGTATGGTGAATCAGAACATGAACAATTGGGTGGTTTAGACTTGAGGTCGTTGGTGGTAAGGTTTTGCAATACACGTTTATGGTTGAAAATTTAAGACGCGATTGGTGAAGTATAGGTGTACGAAATGATCGGGACTGATGTGTGTTTGAAATATGGAGGCATTTTGTTTTCTACATTTTTGTGATGCAAGATGCAAGATGTAACATTGAAAAATACCAGAATCATCAGTAATTTTAACATAGTATCAGGTGATTCTAATAAAATGCCATTCATTTACACAGTTGATTACAAAAACGTAAGTAAATTCTGAACGCAATCAGAATTGTTTTGCTCAATTGCTGAATATACGTATTGTCTACTAATGACTTTTATTTTTCAATACAATGATTTCATTCAGACATGCTTCCTGCTTTAATTGTTGAAACTTCGGTATTTTTGTTACTTATACTGCTTTCTAGTCATTTGTATTTCAAAACTGTTCCAATGTTGTTTTTTCATATTTCTAACATAATTTCATTCCTTTATCAATCAGTGTCAATTTATATGAATTTGTCGGAATTTATAATGAGGTTATTATATAATACACAAAAATCAATACATTAAGTCGACGAGTGTTGACACTAATTAACTTATCAGTGATAAGTTACGTGTAAACAATATGAATCTATTTTGTAGGTCTCCATGTTAGTTGTTTTCGTCAATTAAAATCAATAAAACTGATATTTATATATAGTAAGTGTTATAGGACACTTCAAATAAATAAATAGTTTGTTTAGGAGGATTGTAATAATTTATTATTTCAAAGATCAGGAGTCTATTTCTCATTTCCACTTAAAGGTTTTGAGGGAAACATTTCTACCTTCAATTACAAAAGAGTCCTGTCTCGAAATCCCGAATTGTTTCGGTCTACTCAACACAAATTAACCTGAAATCAAGTCCCTTCGAGCAGAATTTCAGACGAGAGTCGTGAATAATGTTTTGAAAAGGAGTCCAAAAAGGATTGTGTGTGTTATAGTCAAACAAAGAAATGAGAAGAGAATAATTTGCAAATATCAGCGTTACTGGAAGAGACATAATTTGACGCATTATATTAAAAGGTTTAAAGGATAATAAATTCGCTGTCGTGTTTCTAACCTGGCTATAGCCAGGGTGAGCTTTTGCCATCACTTTTCGTCCGACGTCCGTCCGTCCGTCCGTCCGTCGTCCGACCGGCGTAAACTTTTCATTCAAAGATCTTCTTCAAGAAGATGGCCACCAGCAGGGATCATAGTTTTAACATTGGACCCTATGGGAAAATACTTTCAAAGATCTTCTCCTCTGAAACTACTGGGCCAATTGAAACCAAACTTTGCCACAATAGTCCTTAGATGGTCCCCCTGCAAAAAAGTTTTTTGTCAGATCCGAGCTATATCCAAGATGGCCGCCAGCGGGATCATAATTTTAACATTGGACCCTATGGGTAAACACATTCAAAGATCTTCTCTGAAACTACACGGCCAATCAAAACCAAACTTGGCCAGAACAGTCCTTGGATGGTCCCTGCAAAATAGTTGTTTTTTAGATCCGTGCTATATCCAAGATGGCCACCAGCGGGGATCATAGTTTTAACATTGGACCCTATGGGAAAACACTTTCAAAGATCCTTCTGTTCTGAAAATACTGGCCAAACTGAAACCAAACTTGGCCAGAATAGTCCTAAGATGGTCCCCTGCAAGACAGGTGTTTTTCAGATCCGCGCTATATCCAAGATGTCCGCCAGCGAGGAACATAGTTTTAACATTGGACCCTATGGGAAAACACATTCAAAGATCTTTTTCTCTGAACTGTACAGCCAATTGGAACCAAAGTTAGCCGCAACAGTCCTTAGGTTGCCCCTGGCAAAGAAGTTGTTTATAAGGTCTTTGCTTTATGCAAGATGGCTGTCAGTGGGTAACAGATTTAAAATTGGACCCTATGGGAAAAGATTAAAAGATTTTCTCCTTTGAAATTATTTCGCCAATAATAAAAACATACTTTGTAACAATGGGCCATATTTGTTCCCGTTTAAAAAAATTGGCTGGCTTGTCTGCATTGCATTCAAGATGGTCCCAGTGGGGAACATGGTTTAACCTTCAGACTTATCAGAAACCTATCGGAAATCATTGTAAACATGTTCTCCTCTGAAAATATTTAGTCAATTGGAACCATAATTACACTCAATGGTCCTTAGATGGTCCCCTTCAAGAAAGGTGACATTAGAACTGCACCCCCATCCAAAATAGCTGCCAGTCTGGAAAATAGTTTAACTTAAGATAATATAACATCAATGTCTATTAACAAATTTGAAAATAATGCCCTTAAAACATTGGGATTATTTTAACTGCATGTGTCAGCCATTCTCCAGGTGAGCGATACAGGGTCTTGAGAGCCTCTTGTTTGTTTTTTTTTGTTTTTTGCTTTTGTTTGTTTGTTTTTTTTTCGGAAAACACTGCAATGAAAATCCTTTTGTTCGGTCCAGTAACCATCATAAATAAAGGCCACATGTAATGGTAATTTCTTTTTTAGGTATTAATTGGAACGCTTGCAATGATGTTAAAACGCCGATAGATAGCATATATGTGACCAGGTTTTAAAGTCAAGAACAGGCAACTACGTCAGCCTCCTAAGTACTATGGGTCATAATTCTGTTTTTTTCTTTCTGACCAATTCTGGATTCTGGCTTTCAATATAATTTGATTCTAATACTGCTGATGAAAGATTAGTCATTAAAACACGTGTATATTATACCGCATTATACATTTTAGTATCGAAATAATACTGTCTTACATTTTCTTTTTTTGTTTTATTTGTTCATATTTGTTATTATTGTTTGAATGTCTTTGCTAAAACCCTAAAGGGTTAAATAGTCTTCAATATAGCAAGTATGATACCAAATTTACAGTTTATTATGCAACTAATGTATCTATGTACATGTATTTTAGACAATAAAAAAAACAAAATACATAATTTATCCTTGGACAATTAAAATAAACAAAGGGTCAAACAAATTTATTCAAGCTTTCAGTCTATTTTTGTTAACAAATCAACAAAAGAAATTCCTTTTTGTGTGAAAAAATGTCAATAATTTGTGCTAGTTCTTCCCAAAAATCATGACTTATTGTAATATTTTAAAGTCCCAAGTCTGAAATTAGATGATAACCTTTCAATTCATACTTCTTGAATTTCATCTTTTATAACATAAAGTCTCTGAACACGATGAATAACTACGAAATAATAAAAATACTTCAGAGGTTTTTCATTTACCGGCATGTTGGCTAAATATGTAATTTTTAATTAAATTTCAGGAGATCTGCTGCAATCCAGTTAAAATTTCAAGGACACTTTGTGTAATGGTATTTTGGACCGCAGTTAATGACCAATTATTCTCAAGCTAAGATAATTGGTCTGGTACGCATGCAATGACATTGTTGGCTCTAAAAATGAAAAAGGTATTAAGATTAGTATTAAATTAAACTTTTTTCAACTTCAGCCAAACCATAAATGATTGAGAAAATACTCCAAAATACTTTTTCAGACAATAACTGCTAATAAATTCCAATTTCTTCAAATATATTTTTTACCGTTACATAAAATCTCAAGGCCATTATTCGCGAAATGCTAAATAAACAACAAATGTCCTAATGACTACCCTAATCTAAACAAATTACAAAGCCTTAGTAACCGGTTTACCTCAAAGAGTGCTACTTGTGTTTAATAACACAAAAGTTGTACTGGTAATCTAAGAATAACATAGTTGCTTCTGATAATTTACTGTACATTATATGCCATTTTAAATTGATTTTGGCATGAAAACAATGATAAATTATATCCAAAATAATAAGTTTATCAAATCAGATACATAGACAATATTTATGAAAGTCTGAGATTTCAATCCATTAAGATATTTTTCTTACATGGTTTTAGTTAAAAGAAAACCTTATTTTTTTATATAAACGCATATTCCAGCCAGTTTTAGCTTTGAGTTTAAGATTTGAAAGATGATTCTGCTGCAGCAAAGTACAGTCTTCTTTATCGTTTTAAATATTTTGTACTCAAGCTATTCCAGTACTATATTAGTTTAATTTGAAAATTGTGCTTGTCTCTCACAACATATACTCCCATAACCTACAAATCCCATGCACATGTACGTCCAAAAGGTAGTCTAATATAAGTACGACAGAAGTGAAAGAGTTACGACGGATATCAAGTGATACACAATTGACAGACAGCAGTTGATACACTAATAGGGTAACGATGGATGGCAAGTGATACGCTTTATGAACATCCTGATCAGCTGATATAAATTTACAAAAACATGTATAAAATTTAGATACTTTTATTTGTAATGAAAATACATAGGGGGAGGTGGCCGAAATGTCGCAGCAAGTGGCTAGACCCTGGGAAATAAAAATGTTTTGAATAATGGCATCCTAGGGAAATCCTATAGCAATGCCATCTTCAAAACTAAAACTTTTGACGTCATATAATTTTTGACCTACCCTTAGAGGTCATAGGGAGCAAAATTTTTGACCTACCCTTAGAGGTCATAGCGAGCATTTTGACCTACCCTTAGAGGTCACAACATTTTGACCTACCCTTAGAGGTCATAAGCTTTCGACCCACCTATTGAGGTCACTGCAGCAACATGCCTACCCTTAGAGGCCACACAAAACAAATAAGGAAAAAATATTTCATGCAATATCACCTCCCAGGGAAAAAATGCCAGGCAAGGTGAAAAATTTAAGTACTAAAATAATAAAAGAGTGCCAGAATCCAGCCAACACGATTGCTGCGACAAGAGCTTTAAATACTTGATTATCTTTTACAAGGGAACTATTAACTTGAGTCCTTAATATATAAAAAATGGATTTTTTTTATCTCAAAAGTCATTCCTGTGTAGTGTAAAATTACTGTTCACCGATGATGAATATATTGTTTAAAGTCAATGTCCACAGACATCAATAAGAACATGCTCTCCTGTCTATTCACACCGTATAACCAATTGTTGATCTACTCGTTTAACAGTTCATCAACTGTAAATGTCAGTAAATATCAAGTTCCCTGCTAATGCAACTCCGACCAGCAATCTGAAAGTATACATTCTTAACAGCAGTAAAAGGTTGAAATAAATATATACAATATACAGATGCATAATATACAAACTATGGTGGCACAATCTGAAAGTATACATTCTTAACAGCAGTAAAAGGTTGAAATAAATATATACAATATACAGATGCATACAATATAAACTATGGTGCAATTATAGGGAAATACAATAGCAATGCCATTCGAACAACTAAAATTACTACAGAATAATCAATTTGTTTTACACAAAATAGCAATGCCATTCATATAACTGGTTGGGTTCCACGTGGCAACTGGCCGACAGAATAAAGACTACAAGCTTAGTCGCAATTTGCAGCTTCAGCATTTCCTGTTGCAAAGGTAGGGTTTCACATATTCTGAGAGTGAAACATCTCATGCCTAACACATGTTTAACTATTTAATCTTTCTTGACCAAAGGGGAACAACTCAAAATCTACAATTTAAAGTTAAATCATTTTATCTCATAGGGATAAAATTTATTAATTTGAAAATTGTGCTTGTCTCTCACAACATATACTCCAATAACCCACAAATCCCATGCACAAGTACGTCCAAAAGGTAGTCTAATATAAGTACGACAGAAGTGATAGAGTTACGACGGATATCAAGTGATACAAAATTGACAGACAGCAGTTGATACACTAATAGAGTAACGATGAATGGCAAGTGATACGCTTTATGAACACCCTGATCAGCTGATATAGATTTACAAAAACATGTATAGAATTTAGATACTTTAATTTGTAATAAAAATACATAGGGGTGAGGTGGCCGAAAGGCCGCAGGATGTGGCCAGACCCTGGCAAATAAAAATGTTTTGAATAATGGCATCCTAGGGAAATCCTATTGCAATGCCATCTTCAAAACTAAAACCTTTTGACGTCATATAATTTTTGACCAACCCTTAGAGGTCACAGCGAGCAAAATTTATAACCTACCCTTAGAGGTCATAGGTATTTTTTTTACCTACCTTTAGAGGTCATAGCGAGTATTTTAACCTACCCTTAGAGGTCACAACATTTTGACCTACCTTTATAGTTCATAAGCTTTTGACCCACCCATTGAGGTCACTGCAGCAGCATGCCTACCCTTAGAGGGCACACAAAACAAATAAGAAAAAATATTTCATGCAATATCACCTCCCATGGAAAAAATGCCAGGCATGGTGAAAAATTTAAGTACTAAAATAATAAAAGAGTACCAGAATCCAGCCAGCACAATTGCTGCCACAAGAGCTTTAAATTCTTGATTATCTTTTACAAGGGAACTATTAACTTGCGTCCTTCATATATAAAAAATTAATTTTTTATCTCAAAAGTCATTCCTGTGTAGTGTAAAATTACTGTCCACCGATGATGAATATATTGTTTAAAGTCAATGTCCACAGACATCAATAACAACATGCGCTCCTGTCTATTCACACCGTATAACCAATTGTTGATTTACTCGTTTAACAGTTCATCAATTGTAAATAATAAATAACTAAATGCCGAAGCTAGTAAATATCAGTAAACATCATCTAGTTCCCTGCTAATGTTACTCCGACCAGCAATCTGAAAGTATACATTCTTAACAGCAGTAAAAGGTTGAAATAAATATATACAATATACAGATGCATACAATATAAACTATGGTGGAATCCTAGGGAAATACAATAGCAATGCCATTCAAACAATTAAAATTACTACAGAATAATCAATTTGTTTTACAGAATAAAGCAATACCATTCATATAACTAAGATAACTACAGAATTATCAATTTATTTTCCACAACGACAAAAAGGGGGATGGGAGGGAATTGAAATTATTGCAAAACTAATGGTACGTCTACAGTATGCGTGTTTACTGGTTGGGTTCCACGTTGCAACTGGCCGACAGAATAAAGACCAGAAGCTTAGTCGCAATTTGCAGCCTCAGCATTTCCTGATTCAAAGGTAGGGTTTCACATATTTTGAGAGTGAAGCATCTCATGCCTAACACATGTTTAACTATTTAATCTTTTTTTACCAAAGGGGAACAACTCAAAATCTACAATTTAAAATTAAATCAGTTTATTTCATAGGGATACAATTTATTTATTTGAAAATTGTGCTTGTCTCTCACAACATATACTCCAATAACCCACAAATCCCATGCACATGTACGTCCAAAAGGTAGTCTAATATAAGTACGACAGAAGTGATAGAGTTACGACGGATATCAAGTGATACACAATTGACAGACAGCAGTTGATACACTAATAGAGTAACGATGGATGACAAGTGATACGCTTTATGAACACCCTGATCAGCTGATATAAATTTACAAAAACATGTATAAAATTTAGATACTTTTATTTGTAATGAAAATACATAGGGGTGAGGTGGCCGAAAGGCCACAGCAAGTGGCTAGACCCTGGCAAATAAAAATGATTTGAATAATGGCATCCCAGGGAAATCTTATAGCAATGTCATCTTCAAAACTAAAACCTTTTGACGTCATATAATTTTTGACCAACCCTTAGAGATCATTTTTTGACCTACTCTTAGAGGTCATAGCAATTTTTTTACCTACCCTTAGAGGTCATAAGATTTTGACCCACCCTTTGAGGTCACTGCAGCAGCATGCCTACCCTTAGAGGCCACACAAAACAAATAAGGAAAAAATATTTTATGCAATATCACCTCCCAGGGAAAAAATGCCAGGCAAGGTGAAAAATTAAAGTACTAAAATAATAAAAGAGTGCCAGAATCAAGCCACTTAAATTTGCATTTACAAATTTTAAAAATCCCCCCACCAAAAAAAAAAAAATTGAAAAGTTTGAGTTCACACTTTCCTTCGGTTGTATATTAATGCGTAATTAAAAGAACCATACATTTGTGGATATAAAAGTGTCAATATGGACGCCATCATCAAAATATAAATTTGGTGCTTTCTGATCAACCATATGCTCTCAAGCATGCCTCTCGTCCTTCGCGATTGACCCCTTTCCTTTTAAGCTCAATCTTTTTAATGTTATTAGCTGCCTTCCAGAACAAACATAGGAGGATTACTGACCATATAAATACTGTTTTCTCACAAAACCTAGCAAATTCAGAAATATCCCTTCTGATTTGGGTTTAAAGGGTGCTAGCTCTGATAGATGTCAAATCATTGGCACCTAAATGAATAATTATAACAGAGGGAGGAGAATTTGATTCAAGCTCAGAATAAAAAATTGTTTTAAGGTCTCTTCATTTCATTCCCCTTCTGCCTATCCAAGTTAGCTTAATATTGTTGCTTCCAAAACCTAGGTTTTGGTCTAATACCTTTTTGGCCCTTTTCTGTGCCCAGTAAATTACAGAAGACCCAAAAATCCATACATCTGTAATGAAACATGTAAATTAACCTTTGAGTAAAATGTCAATGTTGGGATTAACTTTTGATAAACATTTCTTGTGAAAATCTGATATACCTGCTGTATGAGCTTGACTTCCATCTGCCCATATTTTTTATTGTTTCAATATTCCTACCATTTATAGCACATTGGGTAGCCGCTCCAATTCTAAATGAATGGGATTTATATTTGTTTGAATCCAAGCCTAAAAAGTGGATTGCTTTTTTGAGGACAGCGCAAAACTGGTAGCGTGTCAAAGGTGCACCAGACATATAGCAGAATAAGTATGGTATTGATTTTGGACCTAACAGCTACGTAAGATCTCACAGAAAGAACAGGACATGTTTCAGACCGTTTCAATGGGGATAAAATTAAAACAACATTTTGGCCTCTTTGATCAGTTTTTGAGTATCTAAAGTCGACATGGAGACACTGTCCAACAAAAGATATATCACAGATCATGAGGTTTTTTTCTGGAGTATCGTTTAGTACGATTTCACTAATTCTACAAAAAACAAAAAATACCAAAGTAAATGCTGCATTAAACATAAATACTTCATATCATTGAACAGGACCAAATGGAGCCTATTAAGGATAGGAAAGGTTATTGGTAACCTAGAGTCTTTTGTGTTCCTACGTTTTACATATCCAACTAGAAGTTTCCTAACCAAAACATTATCTGTAATATCACTGGTTTGCTCAATTTTTTGCACAAAGGATAATTGTGCTTGCTGAAGAATCTTGTTCATAATGGTGGGCTATGAAGTAAACTATATGATCAACTGGTACAGGCGAGGTATTGCTTAATTTTGCCATATTTCTGAAGTTATTAAATGAGATTAAGGCCGTGTTATATGCTCTATGTGTATTTTTAGAAATACTAGCTTCTTCCAAACTTTTTGTTTTACATCTAAGATGTTCCAGATATGAGTCGGTATTGGTGTTGGTTGTTGGTCTGCTTGACTCCCTGTCAGTCGGCGAAATCTGTCTCGCTGCTGGCGAGACAAACTATCTGTTATACCATTATTGATGCCACAAATATGTTCAGATTTAAATAAAATATTATATTTTAAACATTCTAAAATAAAATGACGAAGGTGGACCATTACCCAGCATGACTTTGATGTCACTTTATTTATAATGTGCACCACTGCATTATTGTCTGACCTAAATATCACTTTCTTATTCACAAGTTAATTTCCCCATAGTAAAACTGAAACCAAAATGGGAAAATAAACTCCAATAATGTTATATCGGACAAAAACCCTGCTTTTACCCAATCACTTGGCCATTTACTGTAAGCCCAAATCCCTTTAAAATAAATTCAAAACCCATGGCCTTCTTTCCCTGAACTGTCAGTAAATAATTAAAGAATAGAATTGGTTATCCAAAGTTTATCGTTAAAAACTGTAATTCCATTGAAGCCATAAAAAAATAGAGCCACATTTGCAAATCCTTCTTGGTCTCCTTATTAATTCTTATATGATATTTGGGGTTTGTGATTCCTAATGTAAGATTGATGAGACGCCTGCAAAAAGGCCTACCTGGACGAATAGCTCTACAAGCAAAATTTAGGGAACCAATCAATGACTGAATTTCTCTTAAGGTAGCTTCTGCCTTTCCAATCATGAGCATTATTTTTTTGCTTAATTTCAAGTACTTTCCCCTGTGGTATTCTAACAACCATTGATAAAGTGTCAATTTCAAGACCCAGGAAGGACATTTTAGTGTTTGGCTTCTCAGTCTTGTCATTGGCAATAGGAACACTTAGTTCTTCACAAGTATATAAAAAAACACATTAAGCTTTTGGGACATTCCTCTAAATTCTGATCCCATAAATACAAAATCATCAAGATAATGTAGTAAATTATCATTGCCTAATCTTTCTGTCACTATTCACTGGATAAAAGTTGCAAAATCTTCAAAAAGTGCACATGATATTGAGCAACAAAAAGGTAGGCATTTGTCACAGTAATAAAGGCCATCAAATTTAATACCAAGTAGGTCAAAATATCCAGGCCATATTGGCAATAAACGAAAGGCACTTTGTATATCACTTTTTGCAAGTAAAGTTCCCCTACCGAGACGTTGGACCATTTCAACTGCTTTATCAAATTTTGTATACTCCACTGAGCAAGATTTGTCATCAATAAAAGCATTTACAGAACATTCATTGGGATATAAAAGGTGGTGTATTAACCGATATTCATTTGGTACTATTTTAGGAACAAGCCCTATGGATGATACTCTGAATGTTGAAAAGGGAGGACTCCAAATCGCCCTAATGCTAATTCTTTATTTATCTTTTGTTTAACAAGTTTTTGTGGTCATTTACCGATTTTTAAATTATCACTTTCCCTTTGTAATCGGAGACCTGTATAATGCAGTTTAAAACCAAATCTAAAACCATCTAGTTATTCAAAAACGATATTTATGTCAGGATACAGAGAAAGCATTTTTTGAAGCACATCAGTTTTTATTGGAGTATGACCCAGACTGAATTTTCCTTTGAAAAAATTGTCCTTGTCTGAACTGCCTGCTTTTGGGAAAGGAATTATTAGGTGATTTGTTCGGACAGCTTTGAAAATTATGATCGCTGCCCGAACACTCAATGCACTGATGTGAAAATTTGCACTTAATTCTGAAGCATCTGCCATAATTAATATCACAGCATATGAGCTTGTTAACTGACGCTTCATTGTTTGGAGGTAACTTTGGGGTATACGTAGTATACCTTTGATTAAACGGTACTGTCTGGGTGTTTATTCTTGGCCTTATCGTTGTCGTTGCCTATAGGTCACTATTAATATGAGCCCATAATGTAGTAGGGAGTTGTGCTACCCTGAGGCGAAATTGTTCATCATAAATTCGCCATGAGAAATGAGAAATCACCCGGGGTACAACGTGCAGCAGCAGATCCAATAATTGACATGTATTTCAACAGTTCAAAAGTTTTACCTTGATGTTTCATTAAAAATATGTGCATAAATATAATAAATGCATCAGTCCAACTAGCTACATTTGCGATTTATCCTTAACCTGAGGAGGCCTTGACAAGATTTTGTTTGTAACAGGATCTATAAACAGGTTACCCCCTTTAAAATGGGTAAGTAGTTCAGCGCTCTCCTTTAACGATAAAGCTAAATTGATGAATTCATTATTCCAAATTTGTTGTCGTAACTGCAAGGGAATATGTGCGCCCAGGTCCATATCAGCTGTCGGAATCAGATCAATATGTCTTTCTCCCAAAATATCAACATTAATTGGGTTTGACAGGACATCTGATTTTGTTTACACTGGTTTTACTGGCATCTTGTTCACCATTCCCGCGGTACCCATCATCTCGCTAGAATTTATAAAATTTCCACCGCCTAGTAAATCATTGCTAACTGAAGCTGGTGAAGGAACGTGTTCACCACAAAACTCGCCAGTTGTTGGTTGCACGTTCCCTTAGACAACTTCTATGCTGTTAATGCTATGTTGTTCTTGACCTTGTTCGTCCGGTGGCGTGACTAATGGCTGGTCCTGAGTACGAGCTGTCCTTGAATGTGTTCCGGATTTCGCCTTTCGTGCTGTTGACGTTGATGCATATGGACGTTTTGACTGGCGTTTACTTTTCCTCACTCCTTTCCTCTTTAAATACAAATACAGTTAAAATACAAATGTGAACGTCAGGAAAAACCGTAAACGAATCACTGCAAATCACCGTAACAGGTTGCACAGGAATGTCGCTGATAATTTAAACACGCCGGTATTAAAATTAAATTGTTATTTCCCATAATAGTCAGCAAACACTGTATATATATAGTCACTGTAAAAATACAGATAAATTTATATTCGGAAAATGTCAATAAACAAATTTGCCTCCGAGAGCTTACAAATCGTCAGTAATGGAAGGTTAACAGTTTGTATGAATAGCAATCTTACAATATATTGTGTTAAATTAGTCAGTTGCCTCGAGTCAGTTGCACTTCGCTGAAAATTCAGTAGGATATATAATACTCGAAAGTAAATGTCTATTGTAAACTAACAGCTACTAATCCAATTATTAACAGTTTATGATCCAAAATAGTTATGAGCGAAAAATCAAGGAATTAATTGAAATTATTGCAAAACTAATGGTACGTCCACAGTATGCGTGTTAACTGGTTGGGTTCCACGTGGCAACTGGCCGACAGAATAAAGACTACAAGCTTAGTCGCAATTTGCAGCCTCAGCATTCCCTGTTGCAAAGGTAGGGTTTCACATATTTTGAGAGTGAAACATCTCATGCCTAACACATGTTTGACTATTTAATCTTTCTCGACCAAAGGGGAACAACCCAAAATCTACAATTTAAAATTAAATCATGATAACATTTATTATTTTAGTTTTTATGCGGGCTCGTGTCCTTTATTCTTAAACGTGACAGCAGGGAACATATTAAGAATTAAACTGATATCAATTTTACGCATTAGTATCAAATTGTTAGACAACAACACATTTCAAGGCTAGTTAATAGAATATATACGTATCTATTTGATTACACCTACAATTGTTCATAATTTACATTAACATTTGATAACACTTATTTTGTGAAGATATATTTTAGTTCTTGATAGCAAATTGAACGTGACTTACAAACCCTGATAACAATGACATAAAACACCTGCCGTGGTGTCATAAGTAAATATTGTTTCAACATGTAATTAAGGATTTTATTTAAGGATGTTTATTTCTCAGGTTATTGAAACTGTCTTTGACTTTCGGAATTCTCTTATTTTATCCAACACGATGCATTAGAAATTTTTGCACAATGACCCCTACTTTCTTTTCTTTTCGAAATATGTTTGTATATATTTTGAATAAACTTTTGACAAAATTTGATGACATTCTTGATGTATCTTTATTGTATTCCTTTCTTAAACTTTTAAAACTTATTATTTAGAAAAGTTGAGGTGAATCAACTGTTTTATCTACGGGTTACATTTCCCAACAACTTATTTTATCCCAAAAGAAAGAGATGTGAATTTCCCTGTTTAGCCCTGGTTGGATCGGCAACCAGTCTTTAATCAGTTCAGGCGCCCGGGAAAGTAAGAATAAGGTGTATTACTAAGGCATCCAAAAGTATGACCTCCAATTCGAAGCTAGAATGACGTTTATACTACCAAAGGAACAACACATCACAATCGTGATGAATTAATCCAAGGTATAGTAGAAAAAAAATGTCAAATGGGCAATGTGAAATTTAGATGAAAATGTAATTTTTTAAATATGGGACACCGACACGTCATATTTTATAATGCTGTCGTAGTGAAGGCAAAAAACATTTGCAATGGGCGAAAGTAACAACTGTTGACTGATAACCCTTTTCAACTGATCCCTGTAAAGTTTGCATAGTTTTGTATCATAACTTTATGAAATAAACTTCTTTTTTTTTTCTTTGTACCTTTAAATCTTTTCGGTCAGTTCTTTCACCTCATTTAAGAAAAAGGATAAATGCTCCTTTAAGTTATTAATCACAAAACATACACAATTAAGTATCAAATGCAATAAAAATAAATATAAAGCGGATTTTTTAAAATCAGTAACACTGGTCTTATGCGTTTGAGCAGATCATGCTTACCCTTCCGAAGCACCTCATTCTAAATTTAGATAGTGGAGTTTCAAACTGATATTGGTTGAGTTTTCCTCAGTATTTGTGAATGTTTATTTATTTATTTTTGTCACGGTATCCCAATATATGTTAAATGCAATTTCCATGTCTTATGTTCCCCAACCCCTACCTTTTCCCTCTTTTGTGCTTCGATATTTGTTTGAGCATGTACATGCAACAGTGAATTTGTAAAATCCCTGAAATTATTAGGATTTTGTAAAACCACAGACCATTTTAGTGATTTTGTAAAATCACTGAAATTGTCAGGGATTTTGTAAAACCCTACAAATCTTGTTAGGGATTTTACAAAATCACTGATTAATTAGAATGGTAATGTTTTGTGGGGGAAATTTCTATCCATAACTGTAAATCATATGAAACTGCATTTTAAAAAATGGGAAGCAATTTCTTAACTGAATTCATTGCAATTTTCACAATTAAACTCTGAATGTTAGGGATTTTACAAAATAACTTATTAATTAGAATGTTAAATTTTTTGCCATCTACCCAGCAAACACGAAAACGTTAATGTAACATTAGACTAACGTTGCATTTAGGTTGTGCTTACTCAATATCATAACGTTATAAAAACGTCATTTTGTGGACTCCGATCAACGTTAGATTAACGTATCTTGTCACGTTAGATTCAAATGTTATACTAACGTTACACTAACGTAACATCATAATGTTACATATATGTTATTTTGTGGACTCCGATCAACGTTTGGTTAACGTATCCTGTTACGTAAGATTCAAATGTTAAACTAATGTTACCCTAACGTAACATCATAATGTTACATAAAAGTCATTTTGTGGACTCCGATCAACGTTAGGTTAACATATCTTGTTACGTTAGATTCAAATGTTAAAC
>MJUU01030873.1:0-11348 GCA_002080025.1 Modiolus philippinarum
GCATTTCGACAACTTATGTCTCTTCAGTGCAGATAAAATCTAAATGTCGGAAGACCATAAACTCAAAGGTGTTTAAAAACTGATAGAGAACAAATAACTAAATACCGAGGTTACTTTGAATTTACTTTCTGCATATGCGCATTTCGACAACTTATGTCTCTTCAGTGCAGATAAAATGCCAAACGTTTGGAAGACCATATACTCAAAGATATTTAAAAACTGATAGAGAACAAATAACCAGTATGATCTAAATGTAAATCCAAAATTAGCTAAGGACAGAGTTATGCATGAGGGAGATACTCCTTAGTTTTAACAAAATTTACAAAAATTTAGATGTTGTAAGGTTCCAAAAATAATCGGCTTTCGGGTCAGCACCGAAGTACTGACTTCTGGGCTGGTGAATACCCTCGGGGACTCACAGTCCACCAGCAGTGGCATCGACCCAGTGGTAACAAATAACTAAGTACCGAGGTTACTGTGAATTTACTTTCTGCATATGCGCATTTCGACAACTTATGTCTCTTTAGTGCAGATAAAATAAGACCATATACTCAAAGATATTTAAAAACTGATAGAGAACAAATAACCAATATGATTTAAATGTAAAGCCAAAAATCAACTAAGGACAGAGCTTTGCAAGAGGGAGATACTCCTTAGTTTTCAACAAAATGAAAACAGCAAAGTGAGTGTGGTATTCAAAAGGTATTCAATAATAAACTAATTCCAATTTAAATTTGCAATTCTAGTTATTGCCAATCTTAAGCAACCATTTTTGAGAGCTACCACATAAGTGTTAATAATTTGAAAAAATTCATGAGACTTGCGAAATTCAAATTAGTTGGTTGATAACGAAATACCGAAGTTACTGTTAATTTTTTTTCTGCATATGCGCACCTATGTCTCATCATCGCAGATCAAACCAAATCACTTGGACGTCCTTGAACCGAAAAAAACGTGTAAAAGCTGATAGAGAACAAATAACCAAAAGGATCTAAATAGAAAAGCCAAAATTCAGCCAAAATTGATGTTAATACACTTTTACACTACTGCAATTGAAAACACATAGATATTTAATTTTATTTGCTCCTAATACAAAATGCATTTTCTCACATTTTCTCAAATGAGATCTTGGAACTTACATCATGGAAAAAAATACAACAGTGATACACAAAAAAAATCTGTCGCACATATGCAAGAAAATTTCGCTTTCAGATATCGGAGTACAGGAGTTAATTATAACGATGAAGTTTTTGACCACCTTCGTTTGTTTCAGTATATATCTTTTATCCGCTGGATTTGCTTTATGCAAAATGACTTAAACTGCACGAAATGTTTTCAAGTCTATAATATATAAGATTTTAAACTGTTTGTGTTGTTATTGCTCTTGAAATGGCGTTTATGTCGAATGACTGACCCAAAGACACTCAATTTGCTGATTTTATTATGTTTTTTTGAAAAGAAAAGATAAGACACTGAACGGTATGTTAAACAAGAAGTATTAAGAAAAAGGGATGTAACGATTATATCTTGAATGATGTAAAAATATCGTTTTAATTGAGAAAAATCCAGATATATCAGACGACAAAACATTAAGAATGGAAGTAAACTTAACTGAGAATGTAAGTCAACCATTTATCCCTTTCGCACTTTCATGATAGTGAGTAAACGTTGGTAGAAACTAAATCTTTTGTAGCATCAACACGATGTTTACAAACATGAATAGGAAGTACAGGACGGCGGTAGTAAGAAGTTTGTATCTATGTTCACGTGCTCATGTTTTTTTAATACGGTGTAGAAATTAACCATTTGGACATAAGAAAATTTAGATACCAATATTTACATCAAAAAGTAACTTAAAAACATTTAACAAAGAAAATTAAAAAAAAAGTACTGGTAGAGCTTCGATCCATGGTATATTATTATACGGTATATTTGAATTTCCCCTGTGTAACTGGATAACGTATTTATTTTGAAATCTAAAAATATACAGCTAATCATAGCGCCGACAAAAATCAATCTGAAGCTAATCATAGCGCCGGTAAAAATCAATCTGATTTTTTACAGAAAAGTTCAACTTTGAACATGAAACACGTCGAGAACCTAAATGAAATTTATTTGTACATACTTTGATTATAAAGACCTGCGTAAAACCTTTGGTTTTAATTGGTTCTGTAGGTCCTTCTTGGAGGATTTCCATTTTAAAATTCAGACAATCGACTTAGAAATACAAAAATGCATTTTCGGCCTTTTTCAAAGACTTAACAAATTCATGTCCCTACATCTTATCAAAGCCCCAGTATTTGTTTTCTCTGAATATACAAAATTTCAAAATTTTATGACACCTTTATAAAATGACCGTAGTAGTGAACAAAATCCTCGCTACAAACGACCTACCTCTTAAAAATAATAATGCAACTTCCATAAAAGAAGAACTATTCATCGTAGAGACCGAAAACGAATACGGTAATTTACCTCCCTTTCCAGCCGATGGAGTGTTCATTTCACAGTTGATTACTGTCTAGCATGCAGTTTTTACAGTTATTTGTCCCTGCTTAGTCAAGGATTTGTTAAGCCTATGTTAATTTCGACATTCAAGAAATTCTTTGGCCGTCGCCTAAACATCATTGAAAGACATGACGTGTTGGTGTTCCAGATGAAAACGGACATTGTCAGCTAGATTCACGGCTTCCCGGATTTCACTGTTCCGATTTTGACTTTTTCCTAGATGACTCACTCGCAGTGTGGCAGGTGCTGTAAACAGCGCAAATCATGCTTACTCTTCGGAGCGTCTGATTCACTCTCAGTTTCATCGTTGTTCAAATTGTGAGTACCTTTTCAATGTTTTTATTTCTGTTTTTATGGCTGTCTAACGTCATTGTTTTTCTGTGATCTCATTTTGGTCATGTCTTTTGACTTCAATTTTTGAAATTAAACAATCCTTTGTTCCACGGTATTCTACAGCCGTTGATACATGTTTAGACCGTGGATACATGTTTACACCACAATAAATTTCAGAGTAACAGACTAACTGATATAATCAAAACCACAAAAGGTTGTAGTTTGCTATCTTAACGAAAAAAAAATGAATATAGATATAAATTAAAAGGTCAATTGTTCAGAAAACAATTGCAAGGTCTTTCACCAGTTTTGATCATGATGGCATGTTATTATATCGCCCCAGACGTAGTCGGGACGACATATTGTTTTTGGTCCGTTTCTTTGTTATTAAGTCTCCCAAACGAAGTTTGTGGAGACTTATTGTTTTTGCTCAGTTCTTATTATTCTTTTTATTATTATTATTCTTTTTCCGCTTCTTCCGGCGTAAAATTTTTGTCCGGGCCATATCTCGAAGACCTTTCACCGGAACTTCATGAAACTTCATATGTTGGTAGAGGACAATGGGAAGATGTGCCATCCGGTCTTGGAATTTCCAAAATGGCGACCGTTGCCATGGAAACTGAGAAAAAGGCGGGAAAATTAAAAGTGTTCAGAATTGGATGAAAATTGACAGGAAGGTTGCCCAGCATGCATAGAATTGATTTTTGGCCTAAAAATTTTCAAAATGGCGGCCGTTGCCATGGAAACGGAAAAAGGCGGGAAAAATCAAAGTGCTCAGAATTGGATGAAAATTGACAGGAAAGTTGCCTAGGATGCATAGAATTGAATTTTGGTCTCAAAATTTTCAAAATGGCGGCCGTTGCCATGGAAACCGAAAAAAGGCGGGAAATTCAAAGTGCTCAGAATTGAATGAAAATTGACAGGAAGGTTGCCTAGCATGCATAGAATTGAATTTTGGTCTCAAAATTTTCAAAATGGTGGCCGTTGCCATAGAAACGGGAAAAAAGGCGGGAAAATTCAAAGTGCTCAGAATGGGATGAAAATTGACAGGAAGGTTGCCTAGCATGCATGGAATTGAATTTTGGTCTTAAAATTTTCAAAATGGCGACCGTTGCCATGGAAACAGGAGAAAGGCGGGAAAATTCAAAGTACTCAGAATTGGATGAAATTTCACAGATGGCTAGGTGGATATGGGCGTTCGTTTGGGAGACTTTTGTGTTTCGCTCTGCGAACACAGTTCTTACTTGTTATTATTATTACGCTTTCTTTCTTTCTTCCACCTCTTTTTGTCCGCACAAGTTCTCAATGATGCCTCGACATAATTCATTCATACTTGGCACAAAGTTGGATCACCTTATGAAGTTGTGCATGCAACCAAAATTTTTATAAAAATGGCCGCCATTTCAAAGATTGCTGCCATTTTACGTCAAAGACCTGAATAAAATTGAGGATTTAATATCTCAGGTACTTCTTTGAAGAGCCTGATCATATTTTGTGTTAATGTTCAATAAGATGAGAGGAAAGAATTTATGCGAAAAAAATTTTCAAAATGGCCGCCATTTCCAAGATGGCCGCAAAAATACGTCAAAATTTCAACTTTGTCGGAATTCAACAAAAATTGATTTCTATGTAGATTTTAATGTCGCGAACAAGATGGAATCATCAAATTGGCTGCCAGGGGCGACATCAGCTATTGCTTGCAATTGCAAATCTAGTTTTTTTATTTTATTGTCCATTCTAGTCAAAAATATGATGTAAACAAGAGTTCTGCACTTTTTGAGTCATTTATTCTTTGGTTGCTAAGGACTTTTCGAAAATTTGCTGGTTGCTAAGGACATGAAAGTCACTTCCGGTTTGCAATGTCATATATGTCATCTTTACAACATTAGAATACTTTTAAGGTACTGTTGTTAAGGACTTTTATGACAAATTGTGTTGTTGCTAGGGACCTTGAAATTTGACCTTGAACCCATTCTGTAAATTATTTCGGACTGTACATTTTTCCTTTTTAATGTTTCTTTGTATCTTTAGAAGTTTTCTAGATATAAGCAACAAAATCTAAGATAGGACCTCGGAAAATGGTTTTTGGGCCATAGATCCAAAACCAAAGTTCCGATAGTTTTTGACCAAATGAACAAAATGTAGAATTCAATGAGATACACATTTTCTCAACTACATTTAATCACCTTTCTCTTACCTTTGTGATAATTTTACTGAAAAAAAACCCTAAAAATTAGCTTTGACCTTGACCTCTGACCTTGATGACCTTTGACCTTAGGCTCAAATTGAAGGTCTCTTCTTACTGAGTAATTTGATATGTTACTTGACTATGCTATCTGTAATGGTTTAAAAGTTATATGTAAAATACATTTTATGAAATGCGTCAAGGGCAATAACTCTCTATGGAGTCATCGGGAGTTCCGATCCAAATGAAACAAATGTAGCCCTTGATATGTTGAACATTCTTGCTGATACTTTTTCAGCCATCTTTTACGGTTTCTGAGTTTATCCCCTAACAAGGTCAAAGGTCAAGGTCAAAGGTCACCGATGACCTTCAACCTGGTACTCAAATTGAAGGTCTTTTCTTACTAATCACTTTAAACAATATGTTAACTATATTATTTTTAAGCGTTAAGAAGTTATTGTCAAAAAATCATATTGCCGAAACGCGTCAAGGGCTATAACTCAAAAACAGTTCATCGCAGAGTTATCGTTCTATTGAATCAAATGCTGATCTCAATGAAAGGAGTATTTTTGCAATATAATGTTTTCACAATTTTTTTATCGTTTCCGAGATGTCGCGATAACAAAATTTCAAATGGGGGACGAAAAAAAATTTTGACCTCGGATTTGTAATCAAGACCATGAAAGCTATCTGGAAACCAAATTTGGTGCAAATTCGATAATTTTGAGAAATTTGCATATTTAGCGGTCAAAAACGTGTAACCGGGGTCGCGACCCAAAATTTTTTTTACGCATGATAAATCATGCTGAGGATGAATGAAACACTCCCCACCTCAGATTTTTAATATCGGTTACGGTTTCTGAGCTTATCCCCTAACAATGTAAACCATATTCGGGAAGATAACTCCGTTACTATAGATATATCAGATCAACGGGGTGATTTTTGTCGAGTCGAACCAAGACCGGTTTATCACACGAAGTATCGAAATGAAATGTCGCGTAGTTTTTAGGCATCGACCAGCGGAAAAAGAATAATAATAATCATAAGAATTACAAGAAGGTCTTTCCGACCGTGTCGTGAAAAACCTTAATAAGAAAAATTCCAGAATTCGTTATAACGAATTCAACAAAAAAATTGATAGGTCCTATATGGGCTTCCTTAGGGAAGTTTGAAAAAGTCAAACTTTTTTTTTGATTAAGTCTTCAGAATGCCTTCAATGTCAAAAAGAGTTAAAAGTATTAAACAGTAAAAGAACCAATTTCGCAACAAAAAATTGATAAGAATTTCCTACATGAATTTTGAATACAAAAACTAGAATTACTTGTACTACATAAAGTTCGCTGTGGGAATTACAAAAAGAAAGTAAGGGATTGAACCAATCAAACAATTAAACCATCTTTTACAATGTAATGCAGAAAAAAGAAAACACAATTTATTTTGTTTATGGTTTTTTCGGTTTCGGTCTCGGTTTCGGATTTCATAACGAAATTTACCGTTTACTATGCAATTAGGGTATTGATTGTATTTCGGCGATGAATAGTAAAAAGTGTAATATAAAGAGCATACTCCTCAAGCATGCAATATATTTTGACGGACTCAACACCGCATTAGAAAGAAACTCTCTCGTAAATGAACAAATATAGTAATATGAAGTAAACGTAAAAAAAGCAAGGCAAAGTAAATGTAAAAACGCTTTTGTTGCTGTTCTACATCCTGAATTTACCAACCGACCTTTAATTGTTTAAAGAAAGAACTAGGCATTGATATTTCCAACGGCAATCCAACTTACGCAGCTACTACTCTGTCAAAGGAGGAGATATTACAGAACCATAAATCTGTTTTGCTTTCCTTCGGGATTTCCACCAAGGATGAAGACACATATCTCCCCTCTTTGTACTGGGAACCTAAGTTACATAAATGCCCATACAAAGAACGATACATCGCTGGATCTGCCAAATGCTCTACAAAACCTATATCTAAATTGCTAACCTCCATCTTGACAGCTGTTAAAGAGGGCCTTCAAAAATACTGTGATACTTGCTTTTCAAGAGGCGGTGTAAATGAAATGTGGATTTTGAAAAACTCCAAAGATCTACTTGACATCTTAAACTCTAGATCAATATCACACTGTAAAAGCATTAAAACTTTCGACTTCTCCACACTTTACACTACTATTCCTGAAACAACTAAAATCTCGTCTGAAAGGTTTAATTCATAGATGTTTCTCCCGTAAGAACGGTAAAAGAAGATAAAGGTACATTGTTGTAGGTAGAGAACAAGCCTACTTTGTGAAAAATGACTCCGAATCGGAGAAAAAATATATAGAGGAAGAAGTGATTAAAATGTTAGTTTCTGATCGACAATATATTTGTCCAGTTTGAAGGACTTTTTTTTCAACAGACTATCGGAATTCCTATTGGCACAAACTGTGCGCCTCTCCTAGCCGATCTGTTTCTTCACTCTTATGAAGCTTAATTCATCGAAGGGCTTCTTCAAAATAAAGATAAAAAACTGGCCCAATCCTTTAATTTTAGCTTCCGTTATATAGATGATATTTTGTCACAAAACAACCCTCGCTTGGTGATTTTCTTCATTTGATCTATCCAACAGAGCTCGAAATCAAGGATACCACAGACACTTCTATATCAGCCTCGTTCCTTCACCTTCACCTTGAAATTGACAACAGAGGTAGACTTCAAAATAAGCTGTACGACAAACGCGATGACTTCACCTTTCAAAAGAAAACTTCCCTTTTCTTTGTAGCAACATCCCAACAGCGCCAGCATATGGAGTTTACATCACCCAGATTATTCGCTATTCAAGAGCCTGCGTTCGATACAATGACTTCCTTGATAGAGCCCGGTTGCTCACAAATAGGCTACTTCAACAAGGGTATGTTACCCAAAACTTGAAGTCATCCCTACAGAAGTTTTACCGTCGACATCACCATTTTTTGGACCGCTATGGGATATCTGTTTCCCAGATGACAACAGATCTTTCCCTCTTAAGCTTAATTGTTGTTTCCTCTACCGGATTTGACTTTACTACCGCATTTGACATGTTCAACACGGCGGGTGTCTTATAAGAAGCAGGAGATGCTAACTCCACCGGTGCACCTGATCTCACCCATGGTTTTTTATTGGGTCCGTGTTGTTCATCTGTGTGTGTGTGTGTGTGTGTGCGCGTGTGTGTCTTTTCTTTTCTGTGCCGTACCCATGTTGTGTGTCTGTTTTTTTTTATGTTGCCATTGTCCTTGGAATGTTCGTTTTGGATTAACGGTTCGGTTCTCACTTACTTTAACAATGACGCAAACACTCATACCTCATAATACATTCAATACGACCTCGAGCGACAGCTAGAGTGGAATGCACTTGCTCATTGTCGAATATAGCTACATCCATTGATTTCGGATCGTGATCAAGCATATTAAGCAAACAATGTATTCTTGCAAATACTGTCAGCTCTTGCTCGAAAAGGGGCCAAATCAAAAGGTAATAGGGTACTCATTTAGTTGATTGTAAGAAACTTTTGCAAATAAATCGAAAGTTGTTACCATTCTTGTTTATTGACGGTCAGATCAATGTTTGGATTTTGATAAAAAAACAAAGTCTCAATGTGGAATTTTTTAAAGTGCTTAAAATTAGAAATTCTCTATCAAAACGTTTACAATGACTCAAGTAATATGTATAGAAATGAGACTGCTCAAGCGCGGCGATTCTTTTTTTTTTATAAACCAAACGCTTCACGAGCTACAACATATCTCGTAACGGGACAAATAAAGGGTTATGGAGTAAATCTTAATGGGATAAAAACACTAGAAATACAGTACACTGTAAGATTAGTGGATAAATGTTTTTGATGTTCTTCTTCATCTTGGTGTCACCATGAGTAAGCACTCGTACCTTATGAGGGAAGCAGTGCTTACCACCGGCTTGAGTTGACTTTATTTGTTATTCCATTTTGGATTAACACATATTGTTCTACATCATTTCCCCTTATCAAACACAAAATAAAAACCACAGAAATTAAATTATAATTTTCATAACGAGAAAGAATTGTTTATCGATGGATATCAACTAGAGATATGTTATTTTAGAATATAATAAACGAGCTTTTGGCGAGTTTATTAGATTTGAAATTACATAACGAGAGTTGATATTCAGCGATATACAATTATTTCGAGTTGTTAAAACTATTTCTCTAATTATTTTCATTAGTAAATGCATTGAATTTTAGTGCCGAATTGCTGTCACAACACCGTTGCTAAGTAACGTTAATCACGGCCAACGAGATTTCACAGTGGTCAAATAGAAACGTAGAAAAAGTAATAGCACATTACGCGTGATGTATTATTAGTTGGCGCTCGACCAATGAAATTCCTGTAAAACGATACAAGTTCATATCTAACTCCAGCTTCAAAGTCTCGCTGTGTACCACAAATAGCTATTAGTGCAAGGAATAGATAATAAGAGTGTATCATAAGAGAAAGGTCGGTATCATATTCAGTTGTGTTTATCGATATTGTAAAAGATAGATGGCCTTCATCTGAAATAAAACCTTTTAAAAACCTCCCTTTTCTGCTATTCTTGTTCCTGAATACATATGGGAACACGTCTTAAATATCTCATCTTATAAATTGTACCAGATGTCATTTCGTTTAAAATTCATCAACATATGAATATATTAAAGAAAACTACTTCAGGGATTTTAGAACACACAAATTATTATAATCTAAACCATGTGTTTGAGAAATATGTTTTGAGCAATATGTTTGAGCAAAGTTCTTAAACGGTCTTAATAGATGATTGTCCATACGATTCAATTACAGCATTTAGAAACAGGATCAAGACGACGAATTTGATATATTCGATGCAACAAGATGAAGCGCAAGAGTTTTTTATATGATGGTCATACATGCATTGCAGGAGATGCTTTGCCTGTCGCTCTCTAGTTTAAACTCCTTAGAATGTTCATGTCATCTTTTATGGTACAATAAATACGGTGCAAGAATCTAGAAAATTTGCACAAAACGCTTTTGAAAATTTAAAAAAAAAACAGCTAATTAACAAAAGGCATTTCATATCCTCGATTTTATGGAAATGTTGGTAAAAATGCCAGAAACTAAAGATTTTACACATATACTAGCCTCTCACTAATACTGCCGATATCTACTGAAATACATGACGACTCACTACCAAATACTTCGGGAAGTTTTGAATTTGAATTTTTTTCCGTAGGGCGACAGTGTTTTACTCGCAGACTAGGTTCTTTGAGCTAGCCTGTAGTTCAGCATCGAGCACTCTTTGACCCATCTCTCTAAATTACGTTTTGTCACATTCTTTTCTTTTTCCAGATAGTGGTCATAGAGTTAGTAGTCTACCTGTATTGGGTTGTATTAGTATGTTAATGATACTATATGCAAACGGGATAGATAAAAAAGAGGTTTTGGTATCCATTAACCGGTCAAAAACATACCGCTGGCTTTTGCTAGTGCCGGTACCAAGTCCGGCTATCTAGAGTTTTTGTCGTTATTTATGTTTGCCTCTAATCTGTTATGTGTTTGTCTCTTGTGCAGTTTCATAGTGATTGTAATTTTCAGCCTTTGTACGTGTTTACTGTTATCTTGTCTTTATAATATTCGTTTTTTCCTACATTATTTTTTTTTCAACGGACTAGAGGATTAATTGGAATTGCCATATATCGAAGTTTATCTAGATCAGAATTTGCTTATATTTCTCGTTTTCCTTTGTGCAAACACTTGCTTAACTTTCAATGAAGTATGGTATTGATAGATTTGAACAAATATGAGATTACAACATCCTGTATAATATTCTACTTTTAATCTTTTTTATCATTTAATTTATGGGAAAATGATTAAAATAATTTTTCGATATCTACTTGACACTTTTCATTATAGCACTAGCTAGTTATGTACATGTATGTGAATTATGTATTTTCTGCATTTTGATAGTAGCAGTTAATTTTTTTTAACTGTAACATTGATCCAGCAGCTTCTCCCCGTTTGTTTGAACCTTTATAAGGTAATGGGACATATATGCAACAGAAAGAGAATACAAGCATTCCTGATAAGTACAAAAGCTACTGTCTAAGGTTTATACTCATTATTAGTTTTTCTCCACATTCTTCCGGATAATTAAATAACACTTCTTAAAATAAATTCTTGACCCCATCATTGACAAAAAAGGTTAAATATGCCACTAACCGAAGGTATAAAAACTTTTGCTTTCTATTCCTTGTCTTTTTAACTGTTTGAATTATAAACACAATATGTATATATATATATATATATATATATATATATATT
>MJUU01030873.1:14181-54509 GCA_002080025.1 Modiolus philippinarum
ATATATATATATATCAAGCGTTTGTTATTATCCACATGTTGCAAATCAAAATATGGCAGATAAAAGTTCTTTCATTTTTGACTGATGCAAAAAATAAAAGAAACCAAAAGATTATATCACCTCAGAGCTGAGCTCCCAGCTACCACCGAACAAATTATGAATACATAGTGCAATCTATCAGTTTTGTTTATTACACTCTCTAAACCCACCCCGAACCACAGGTTGAAGACTATAGGCATGCTTAGGCAAACAAATATTAACAGAATATTCAGAATCAGTTTCTAAAACCTCTTCATCATTATCTTTTTCTAAATCATTTTGAGTAAGGTTTTCATTGTTTTCAAAACCAGGGATTGAAAAAGCATTAACCATATCCACTGTCGTATACTTGTGCAGGATGGGACAAAACAAGATGGTGGACAATAGTCGAATAGTAGGCTTGAAGAAATGTTCATTTCCTTTGTGTATACGATGTTCTTTTAATAAAATAAAATACTCTTGCCATCAAGAAGGTCTTGTTTAGTGTATTGTCTGTTTCTGAAATCGCTAGTATGTACATTTGAATGTTTATTCTTCGATGAAACACCATTGGATCTCTGCAATTTAGTTTGAAGCGGGTGTTGGAGTGTATTTTCCTCTTTTTACATATTTTAAGACCCCTATTGTTGGGAAAAGGGACCTAGATTAGATCTTCATATAAAGCTCTATTGACTCTGACCGGATTTGCCTATCTATGTGTCATATTTACATAAATACCCCACGTTAAATATTTGTTTATGTGCAGGATTGGAATTGTTACTTTTTACCACAATTGTGAGGATTGGACATCGATTTTGGTTCAGATTTGGACTTTTTGTTTGATACTTTGTCTTATTTTGTATCAAGAACTAGGGTGAATACCACTTCTTTTACGTTTCCTAATCACTTGTTGATGTTTATCTTTCGATGCATTAGATTTTCAAAAATGTGAAAACATGTCGAGTCTGTCCACCAAACAGGTAATTTTCAGGTGTTCATCTAATTAATTTTGGGCTTGAATTATCCGTTACGACACTTTCCATAGAGTTAAAAGATTTATCACTTCGACCCCTCTGTTTTCTGCTGATCTTTTGTATTCATATTTTTGTCACAAAAACTTTGTGTTAGGTGGAACAAATAAGTTCACAAAGCTTCACTGCACTCTACGATTTTCTGTATATTTTTAAAGAAAAAAAGCACTTCCTAAAAATAATTTGTTATGTGATGAAATGGACAATATTGGCAGTGGTCGATTGTCAAAACTAATGGACCATTTTATTAAGTGATGTATAATTGATACAAAACAATGTACATGTCTGGAGTTAAGAAAGTTACTTTGAATTCTAATTATAAATGCCAGCAGCACCCAAATCACTCGCGGATACGTTTTATCCCAAATTAAAAAGTCTACCGGGATTAGACTTTTCAGTTTCCAGTGTTTTTATAGTCAGTGTTGAATACAGTGTCGGCTACCACCCTCTCCCAAACTTTGCAAAGAACCTACACATTTTCGTATTTTTTCCTTCAATCATATCGATATTTCTTTGTAAATCAGACCGAAATATATAAAGTCAGGAATTTCCAATTGGGTCTTTCCCTGAACGTGTTCACTTACATAGTCCAATAATACCATGTGCTCTTGCATTATTATGACTGCATGCCTAGGATGAAGTGACCGACGGGTTCTTATATTCATAAATGTGGAGATACAACCGGGCGCTGCACTGCTAAAAAGCATACCGCCGATCCATGAGCAGGCACTCACCAGTGTTCTGGAAACAAAGTAGACAAGATGTTACTGCATTATATATTTTAATGGTTGCTTCCAAGGTAATTGATTGGATTTTAGTAAGCGACGCATCGACTATCTAAAGTGAACACATCTATATATCTTTAGAAAATCTATGGATATGTGTTAAACCATTATTTCACAGACAAATTGATCAAGCATAACTTCCAACGAGGTAACAGGTCAAGGCGAGGCTCAGTGATATACTTTTTCAACCCGGCATACTATGCCAGGTTATATAGCCCATATGCAACCGGTCATAATGATTAAAGGTCAAAGTTACGCTATATACACATTGAATTATCTTTATATGCTAACATCCCCTTCCCTAAGGCATCAAAAACGGTCAAGGCTTTAAGCGTGACAGATAACATATAACTAAATACCGAAGTCACTGTGAATTTACTTTCTGCATATGCGCATTTCGACAACTTATGTCTCATCAGTGCAGATAAAATCTAAACGTTTGGAAGACCATAAACTCAAAGATGTTTAAAAACTGACAGAGAACAAATAACCAAAGTGATCTAAATTTAAAGCCAAAATCAGCTAAGGACAGAGCTTTGCATGAGGGAGATACTCCTTAGTTTTCAATAAAATTTACAAAATTTTAGATATTGGAAGGTTTCAAAAATAATCGGCTTTCGGGTCAGCACCGAAGTACTGACTACTGGGCTGGTGAATACCCTCGGGGATATTATACCTATAGCCGGAGAGCATGACTTTAATTACAAAATTCACCTGTCGCCTGACCAGGATTCGATCCCGGTATCTTTAAGACGATAAAAAAGTGCTCTACCATCCAAGCTAGAGGAGTACCAGCGCATCTAATGGTGTAACAAACCTGTTTAAGCTCTAATGTTTTTTTTATATAAGCTTTGAAAAATTATGACATAACTTTTAATGAAATTCCACTAATGCAAATAAAAGGAACCCGAGACGGAGTTTTTCCCATTATGACCGATCTTTTGTTTTAATTCCAATCCTGAATCAAAATTTATGTTCAATCCTGCACAATTTTGGTAAAAAAGTAACAATTCCAATCCAGCACATAAAAAATATTTAACTTGGGATATTTATGTAATTATGACACACAGATAAGCAAATCCGGTAAGAGTGAATAGAGTTGGATGTAAAATTTAATATAGGTCTCTTTTCCCAACAATATGTGAAAAGAGGGAAAAACACTCCACCATCCGCTTCAAACTAAATTACAGAGATACCATGGTGTTTCTTCGAAGAATAAACATTCAAATGTACATACTAGCGATTTCAGAAACAGACAATACACTGAACAAGACCTTCTTGATGGCAAAAATATTTTATTTTATTCAAAGAACATCGTATACACAAAGAAAATTAACATTTCTTCATGCCTACCTGTTTCGAAAAATATTGTCCAGCATCTTGTTTTGTCCAATCCTGCACAGGTATACGACAGTGATATCCAAAGCATTGTCGTTTAGAAGTGCAGTTATTTTATTTTCCATTTCTTTGGACTTCGATTTTTGTGATAATCACTTCCCTTGTTCCTTTGGTATTCTACTGCCGTTGTCTCAAATGAATCCAAAACTTCCTCAGAAGTATTTCGGATGTATTCCGAAGTGTGATTCCCTTTTTAATCGTTTGCAACATTAGAGCACTGATTTTAAGTTCCAATGTAAAATAAAACAAGCTGTCATTCCGAGATAGCCTCTTATTTGACGACTATACCATACATCTATGGCCAAGCAAACACTCGCAGCTGATATCAACTGATGTGTTATATTATTTGTGATTTCAGTTGATTTCTCATACAGCAATTTTGTGGATAAATGTTTTCTGCTAAGTGTTAAGCTTATCAAGGACTACGATTTCTACACATGTTGGCATCTCATCAAAGATGGCAGCCAGCGAAGAACATATATAGCTTCACATTGGACCCTATGGGAAAGGTATTTGGAGATCTTTTTCTTTGAAATTGCTGAGCCATCTGAAAGGAACTTAGTCTCAATAGGTGGTCCCTTATAAAGTTATTGTACCTCATCCAAGAAGGCCGCCAGCGTGGAACATAGTTTAACGTAGAGACCCATTATGACATGCATTCAAATATCAAAATACCAAACGAATTGAAACCAAACTTGGTCACTATAACCCTTGGGTGGTCCCTTTCAAAGTTTGTGATTTTATGTTCGTAACTCATCCAAGATGGCCGCCAACATGCTACATGGTTTAACATGTTTAAGATTTGGGCCCTATGTGAAATGCATTCACTTATGAACCTGCCTAGCTATTTGCTGATGAGAGGTTACTCCTTGAAACACGTGTACAGCATATTTGTATGCAACTTCGGTATTTTTGTATTTTTCTTACCTCATCCAAAATAATCGCCAGCACGGGATATAGTTAAACAAAAGCCATATGGGAAATACATTCAAAGATCTTCTCTGAAACTACATTCCTATTGGAACCAAACTTGATGATCACAGTAGTCCTTTTGTTGTCCCATTCAAAGATTGTGATGTTCGTATCGGGAAAATAGTTTAATACAGAGACCTATAAGAAATCTTCTTCTCTGAAACTACTAAGCCGATTTGAATCAAACTTGGTCACAATAGTCCTTGGATGGTCCCTTCCAAAGTTCGTAATTTCTATGTTTGTGAACATATTTATGTATCATTTGATTAAAAATGAGCCTTTTGCTGGGTTACATTCTTCATTTACGTTTATTCTTTTATTTTATTTTATTTTTTATTATTATTTTTTTTTGGTGTCCCCAATGTATCCAATATAAAAAAATAACTGAGCTGTTTATCAAATAAAATACACAAAAAATCCTCAGGTATAAAAATTAACAGACATAACTGTGAAAAGCAAATTAGGATAATCATTCCCTTATATTGTACATGTTTTAGTTGACAATCGACAAAAAATTATCAATCAAACCATATGACCCTGTTACAGTAAAGCAAGGCTTTTTTCATTGCTGTGCTAACTAATCCTGGGTAATTAGTCATTTAAAAATACACATTATTATGAATGACTTGTCAACCTCGACTTGTTTTACAAAAGTTATGTTATTTCCCGCTTCCTTGTTTAATGCATAACAGTCCACTTTCAAAATTTTAAGTAGTGTTTTGATTTTAATTTACATTTGTATTGATTGTATTTGAATCATATTCATATCCTATAAACACATGTTAATAGTCTGCATCTTTTTCTTTACATTATATATTTTTTTAAATATGTTAATCATTTGCCCTTATGTGACGCAGTGACAAACAGTTAGCAGAGAGTTGGAAGATAACTGCAATGTTGTTACATGTAAGAAACGAGAAAACGAGAAAAATAAAGATGTTTAAGATTTAAAACGGTAGTTGTTCATCGCCTTTGGATGATATTTATACAAAAGTAGTCTATTAACCATCTCCTATTATTTTGGATTATCAGTTTTGATCAGTTTTGCACTGAAGAGATATAAGTTGTCGAGATGCGCATATGCAGAAAGTGAATTCACAGTGGCTTCGGTATTTAGTTATTTGACAAAGAGAATCATTCTTCAAATAAAGTGTTAAACATTTAAAACCGACAGGACCCCCCCCCCCCACACACACACAAAAAACTTTTAAAATATCCCCCGTTTTTATTTGAATTGGGTTTCAACTTTTGTAAATATCAAAATACCGAAGTTGTAATTGTTTTCTATTTTTATATTTAGATGCCCGAGCGCGCAGCGTGAAAGCATTTTAATCACTCCTTTTCTTACGAAGCACTTTAATTAAATTAATTACTCCTTATATGTGATGAAAATAAATACTGACATCCCGCCAATATAGAGAATCTACTAGTCATGTTTATTCATCAGTTAATTTAGGCTACATATATCAGTGAGTTAATAAATGTACTTTTTGTTCTACATACGGAAAAGTTTTCTTCTGTAATGTGTAAAGAAACCTAGAGCGGTCAAAAGAGGTTCGTTACCTGAATAACTCCGGATTCCCGTTTCTAAAATATATAAGCAATTCGAGAGCACCTGATGATACCTCAGTTTTTATAGGGGTTCGCATTGCTAGTGCTTTAGTTTTGTGACGTTCTTGTTCTTTTTTGTTTTTTTGTTTTGTCTTTGTCATACTGTCTCAATTCGTGTTATTATGCCGTGATTTTGGATTTATGATTTTAGAATTTCCCCTTTCCTCCTTCTTGCTTCGGTATTCGTTTGCCGATGTATTCGACTTGAAACATTCAAAATAATGGCAGCGTCAAATTACAACAATGCACTTTGTCTATATACAAAATAAAATCACTTTATATATGCATTGTATCCTTGAATCAGTAAAACACAAGCACTTTTATATTCTAATGTAAAGCAAAATCCTTTTGACTTCAAAATGAAGTAAATCAAAAGTCACAATGAACACTATCCAAATGATCAATAACATTGCACATGGCAAAATGAATATTCAAATGGCACTTCGGAATATCACTATTTCACAATCCGAAGAATGATTGATTCACTAGTATAAACATTATAAATGATTGAAAAAGATTCTTTGCAACTTCTCTTCAACATAAAAACACAATATTGCAAATTGCACTATTCAAATTGCCAGGTCAAAATGCACAGTTCAAATAGCCAAGTCATATTACCCAGCAATATGACACTTAAATGAACACAATAAAGAAAGGCTACGTGAATGCTCAGTATTCTAAACTCTACAAATGTTATTTACACTATACACAATATCCTTTGAATGTAAACGTTATACGACATTGCACTTTCAAATTCCTACAAGCAATATGCACTGTCGAGAATGCAGAATATCACTTATCCAGTTGAACACAAGATGTCCAAGAACCAAAGTTATTTACAGTTTCCAAAGGCACTCTTCACAATAACATTTGAACATTCACTTTACAATACGACAAGGCAATGGTTAGTGGTTCCCAATTGCACATTTAACAAGTCAACTTGCCTTCTCCTTTGATATTGCTGTATTCCGGAATTACGAAAATATATAATAAGTATTTTACTTTCACATGGAATCACTATTTCAAAAGAAAAATCCTTCTTAAATACACATATCCGATGTTACACATTCACGATGGTCAGCAGACGGACAGCTATACCTGGATTCGGTCTCCTAATATAATCTAGGACGAGTCAATTATCGTGTAATACAGGGTGGACAGCATATCAAAACTTTAATTATTATATTTCGAGGGATGACATGTTACTTTCGGTTCCCAAAAAGGAAGGAGCTATATAATGTGTAATACTTAACACAAATACATGTTTCTTTTCCCACAATATAAATACTCTTCATCAAAATATTTCCATGTTTCTTTACTTTAGAAACTTGAATAATTCATCAATCTGGAAATAATTTAAACAATATAAACCAATCAAATAGCTTCCTGGGTCTTCGCTGTGAATCTGAATGTAGGGTACACACAATTTAGAACTGGTTTCCGTTATCTAATAACTACCTTGACATACTAAGCTATTACCGACTTTTTAGGAAATGTAACTCTGTCAGTCAGATGCGAGCTGGTTAACGTGATTTGTACTGGTACCTATGTATTATTTAAAGAGTTGCGATACGTGATTGTCGTGGTATATTATATCCACATATCATTTGTATGTTTTTGAAATATTTTTCAAATGCTACATAAGGCAGAATCAATTAATTATATGTCTCTGCATAAGGTTAATAAAATAACCAAAAAAAAAAAAAAAAAAAAAAACNCAAGAATATGTGTCTAACGGACACAATGCCCCGCCTCGCACTGATTTTGAACAATGCTATATGTCATGATCATTCAAGCATGAATTTGGTAGCCGGGATAAATTTTTATTATGATTTTTGTTACATTATACCCTAATGTGAATTTATATAAAGTTTCATGATAATAGCATACATCCTTCACAGAAAAAAAACTTCAACCTAAGGATAAACCTCATACTACCCTCTTTTATCTAAGATCGGTGAAGCATGAAGTTGCTAGCCAGGATAAATTTTAATCATGATTTTTGTTTAATTATACCCTAACATGTATTTATACAAAGTTTCATGATGATAGCATACATCCTGCACAGAAAAAAAACTTCAACCTAAGGGTAAACCTCATACTTCCCCCCCCCCCTTTTATCCAAAATCAGTGAAGCATGAAGTTGGTAGCCGGGATAAATTTTTATTATGATTTTTGTTGAATTATACCCTAATTTGTATTTATACAAATTTTTATGATAATAGCATAGATACTTCACAGAAAAACTTAAACCTAAGGGTAAACCTTATACTTCCCCCTTTTATCAAAGATCAGTGAAGCATGAAGTTGGTAGCCGGGACAAATTTTTATTATGATTTTTGTTGAATTATACCTTAATGTGTATTTATACAAAGTTTCATGATGATAGCATACATCCTTCACAGAAAAAAAAAACTTCAACCTAAGGGTAAACCTCATATTACCCCCCTTTTTTCCATGATCAGTGAAGCATGAAGCTGGTGGCCGGGATACATTTTTATCATGATATTTGTTTAATTATATCCTAATGTGTATTTATACAAAGTTTCATGATAATAGCATAAATCCTTCACAGAAAAAAAAATTAAACCTAAGGGTAAATCTAACATGTTCAACTTTATCGGTCTTAATTAGGGTAGATAACTCCAATTGAATTACTGTGATCCGGGTTACAGACTTTACTGCTCAACTGCTGACGACTGTATTATACATATTAATAAAATATATAATTCAATATATATTAAATTAATATTTTCTTATAGAATTCCTCACAATATTTATGTATTCAACAAAAAACTTATCTGTATTTTTTTCAAATAATATCTGATAATGCTTATTACCAAAAACGTTTTAAATTTCATCTAAAATATTTTTTTTGCATATTTTCAATGCACAGTAAAATCTATAAAATTTTCATTTTGATATGAACGATCATCATAACTGTCCTAACTGCAGGTGTACATTTAAATCTACCTGTAGATCACCTAGGGGCAAACCTGTGAAATCAACAAGACAAGACTGGCCAAAAATTTTATGACCCCCTTACCTGTTTACGTAATAAACAATCAAGCGAATACGTAATCATTGATACAGGTTGATGATGTTTTTCTACAACTGTTGTATGTTCACATATACACACATTCACCAGACAAAATACCTGTGCAAAGACACGACATGGAATTAATACACATATTGTCTCTGATAGCCTGAAATGATTTAGCTAAGAGCACGGCTAAAAGATGTCAAATACACGTTTTCGGGACCAAAATAAGATAAAAGTTTCATGTTTATTCACACAAGATATATATTTTTATTAACAAAGATAGTTAGGAAACTAAAACATAGAAAGTACACTAGAAAAACACAACATAGATACTTCCGGTTCAAGTTAAGCCATGTTAAATTGCAAATATTGGATAGGAGAAGGCAAACTTTGAATGAAATTGGACGAAACTAAATCTAAAGTTAAACTGAAAACAAGTACGATTCTATTTAGATGAACATTTCAGGAATATGCAGATGTCTGCAAAATGCTTTAAAAGTATGTCATTATTGAGATAAAACCGCTCTAAGGGACAGGGGTTTCGGTATTTTAGGTAAAATCTATTAGCGATGCCAAAACAACAACATTTTCAAATACTTAGGAACGTAACTTATATTTAATTTAAACTATCATCAATGTGATAAATGGTTCCAAAATTCATTATAGAACATCATGCGATCTGCAAACATTTGCAAAAATATTTCAATAATAAGTTATTTGATATTTTGTTCATCGTGTCGTGATTTTTCTATGTGACCTTTACAGTCTTAATGTTACCGGAAGTTAAATCATACAAGTCACGTGATGTCCATTCTTTTTGGATATGCTTGGGACGGACGGACGGGCGAACGGACGGATGGACGGACGGACAGACCCGAACACTATATGCCCCCTACTATCGTAGGCGGGGCATAAAAAGAATACATTGTAACCTATCTAAAGCATTATCATAAAATGATAATTGGAACTACACGTAACAATTTATATAGTCGTTTATGGCACGCGATAGTTACAAAAATGCGGTATACCTAGTACTTCCAACGAAAACTAGGGGTTTTCGTGCGAAATACTAGGTATACCGGACGTTAACTAGGGGTTTCCGATCGGTATACATAGTTTTCGCGAAAACCCTAGTTTTCGATTGAAATTGAACGGAAACTAGGGGTTTGCGACGAAAACCCATAGTTTCCGATCGGTATCGGAAATTGGAGTTTAAACCGAAAACGCTATTCATAGTTTTAGCCAATGAGAAGCGAGAAACGGAAATCGCTATTTGATATTTAACGTTCGTCCAATCAGAAACGGAAAACGGTATTCAGGGTTTAATTAAACCAATCAAAATCGTTTTTTCTGTTTATCGCTTATATTTCTCTCTTTTTTATTCAAATTTCGTATCTTTTATTTATTTAATATATTTTGATATTATAAATTAATTATCAAATAGAGTTGTGCCTGTGACGCTTTTAGGTACAAATGGATATCAGATTCGCGGGTCATGGGAGCTAGGAATGGATCTCAACTGTCTATATTCACCTTCACCAGATAAAAGTTGTGAAATATCGCCGTTTTAGACTTAGTTTAAAAAGAATATTCAATTTAACTAATCTCTAGAGCAAAGCTTTTTATTTTCATATCAGTGGATGTGTACTCTGTTTCGAAATTTTAAAAAATCATGAAATTTGGTATGAAAAATAAATAATTTGAAAACCAGTTTAAAAAAAAACAAAAGCTCAGTCTTATAAAACAACGGCAGTAGAATACCGAAGGAACAAGGGAAGTGATGACTACAAAAATCGAAGTCCAAAGACATGGCAGAAACGGTAACAGATCAAAACAAAGACAAAACAAGGACGTGAGACAGCTACAATGCACGGAAATAAAAAGATAACATTAAGAACTAAGGCACTCATATAAATGATCAAAACAATTCAGTGTTTTAAAACTTTTACTTCATCATATCCTTTCCAAGGAGTTTTATAAATCGCGAAGGTAAAACTTACATGGATTTTAGCATTTAAGAGGTATGAAAGTATAATTTTAAGTTTACGGTTTTAACTTACACTTTAAAAATGACAAAAACAATAAAGTGTTTTGAAAATATTACTTCATGATATCCTCTGGAAAGAGTTTGATATGTTGCGAAATAAATAAATTATGAAATTTAGCAAAGAATAGACAGAAAAGTTAGATTTTTTAATCAGTAGTTTAAACTCAGTCTTTAAAAATGACAAAAATAATTCAGTGTTTTGAAAATTTTACACCATAATATCCTTTGGGAGGAGTTTTATAATTCGCGAAGCAAAAACTTAATGAATTTTAGCATTATATAGATATAAAAAGTAAAATTTTAGTCGACGGTTTATACTGACTCTTTAAAAATGTCAAAAAAGTTAAGTGTTTTGAAAATTTTATGTCATTATATCCTTGCGAAGAAGTTTGATATGTTTTTTTTTTTTTTTTTTTTTTTTTTTTTATTTCCATATTTTTACAGACACTACAGACAGTACAAAACAATTACAAGACAAGACAATATGTATTGACAGGATGTATACCAAAGGCTTAATTCTAAAAAAGAGAAAAGATAATTTGCGTACAAGTGTGAAAACTGGATCTAACTGCACACTAGTATAACTAATAATGACCAATATTATCTAATATTTCAGCCCATTTTTCATCATGTTTTAGTATATCTCCTGAAGCTAGTGCCCAATATTTTTCAATTTTTTGTCTGCTTTTTAATTTAGCCTTGAGGAGGTGCATGTGCATAGAAGGTAAATAGTTGGACCACTTGCAGCAATGGACAAAATATTTTGTAAATAACAGCAGAAAGTTTATGATCTCGAATGGAAATTCATCTAGATCTGTTATTAGCACTGTGTTCTCTTTATTCAGTTGAATGGTTATTTCAAATATTTCTTCTATCCATCTGGCCACTTTATTCCAGAATTCTTGGATTTTAGGACATTGCCAAATGTAATGTAAAATTGAATCTTGAGCTACTTTACAAAAGTTACATAGACTGGAATCTTTTATACCAGTTTTAACCAAAAAAGTGTTTGTAGGCAATATTCTATGTAGTAATTTAAACTGAAAATTTAATAATTTGTAGTCAAAAGTAATTTTTAATATATTACTAAATACTGTTTCCAGTTGGATATCACTTTCCAATTCGGATTTCCACTTAAAAAATCCACTTATATTGTCAAGATCTAATGCTGATGGCATGAACTCTTGATAAATTTCCTTTGAAAGGCTCTTTGAACTTAAAATTTTATTCTCTAATGTACAAGTACATGGTTCTGTGGTATTAGTTTCGAAGTTAACGTTTTTGCTTTTAATTAATGATACGAGACCATAGTATCTGAGAATATTAATCCTGCAATTAAATTGGTTCCTCATCTCATCAGTTGTTTTAAATTTGCCATTTTCCTTCACAAGATCACTTAGGTGCATAATACCATTATCTAGAAATTCTTTATAGAATAATGTCTTTCCTTCAATTTTAAGCAAAGAATTGAACCATATAATACTATCACCTTGTAAAGTTTCAATTTTGTTAGATTTTAATTCAAAAAAGTATTTCAATAAGTCTTTCCAAAATTTGCTCTCAAGAGGAACATTTTCAATATCTTCTGGCCTTAAGTTACAATTGAATATGACGTCATTAGCTAGTATTGGGAATCTGAGTTGAACTATACTTTTCCAGGAACTCTCATATGAAGAATCTAAAAGTTTACGTAGCCAATGGAATTTTACTGATTTACTATAAGCATATATATCTGGCACATTAAAACCCCCTTGTACTAGACTTTGTAGGATCACAGCATGCGGAAGTTTAGGTGGTTTATTATCCCATAGAAAGTTGAAAATGACTTTATCAATTTCTTTAAAGTATAAGCCTCCAGGGTTAGGTAAAATTGACAAAATGTAATTTGTGGAATAATTAGACTTTTAATTATGGTCACTTTTCCAAATAAGGTCAATTTCCTTTTGTTCCAGGATTTCACAATATTTTTAATTTTTTGTTTCTTTTCTTCAAAGTTTAAACTTATAAGATCTTCAATATTTCCATTAGTAGGTAAAGTTATTCCCAAAACTTTAATTTTATCTAAAGTAATTTTCATTCCCGGTGAAAAGTTATGAGTATAAATTTCCATTCGAGATCTTCCAAGTGGAGCTAGCTCTGATTTATTATAGTTTACTTTTAAACCACTGATATGAGAAAAGTTGTCCAACATCTTTAGTGTGTTTCTTATTGAGTTTTCACTTCCATCCAATAAGATTTGTGTGTCATCTGCATATTGACATAATTTAAGTTCTTTTGTTTTAAATTTAAAACCTTTAATATCTTCAGACTTCCTGATTGAAATAGCCAAAATATCAGCACATAAGAGAAAAAGGTAAGGAGCTATAGGGCAGCCTTGGCGAACGCCACGTGAAACTTTAAAAAATTCTGTGGTCCATCCCGTATTCAAAACGCAACTAGAGATGTCATTAAAAAATAATTCTATCCATTGCTGAAATGATGGACCAAAGTTAAAGAAAATTAAACATTTCTTTAGAAAATTCCAGCTAATCGTATCAAAAGCTTTTTCAAAATCAATTGATAGAATAATGCATGGAAGATTCCCCTCCTCTGCTAGATCTATAACTTCCAGAAGACTTCTAATGTTATCTCCTATATATCGACCCTTCATAAATCCACATTGGTTTTCATTAATAATTTTTGAAAGTACAAGTTTGAGTCTGCTAGAAATACATTTTGCCATAATTTTATAATCTACATTTAGAAGTGATATTGGTCTCCAATTTTTTAAATACCTTGTGTCTTTGTCCTTTTTTGGTAAAAGTGTAATTATGCTCTGTTTTTGGGAAACAGACATATTCTTATGTTCGTAAGTGTAAGAATAAGAATTCATTACTAGTTCTTTGATATCATGCCAAAAAATTTTATAGAATTCTATTGGTAGACCATCTGTCCCTTGTGATTTTCCATTTTTTAGGGTTTTTATAGCTTCAACACATTCCTCCTCCGATATTTTTCCTTCGCATAGTTCTTTGTCATCTTCATCCAACTTTGGTATATCATTATCATTTATGAAAAATTGATCTACCAATTCTTGATCAAGATTTTCTGTTGTTTCTCTCTTATTGTACAAAGAACTATAAAAATTTAATTGTTCATTTAAAACATCATTAAATTGTGATACCACTTGGCCATTTTCTTTAACAAGACTTTGTATGGATTTATTTATATAATTTCTCTTCTCAAGATTAAAAAAATATTTTGTGTTTCGCTCTGCTTCATATATCCATTTAGCCTTAGATCTAATAACTGCTCCCCCTGTTTTTTTCTCAAAATATGATTTTAATTCATTTTTTATTGTAAGAATTTTTGTTTCGATATTTGTATCAGTATTATTCATTGATTCATATATTGCTTCAAGACCATTCAATTCCTTTTCTAGGTTTTTTATTTTTTCGTTTTCATGTTTTTTGAGTTCTGAAGAATATTTAATTGACAAACCTCTTATATCGGCTTTGACCAATTCCCATAATAGATTGGGATTAAGGTTTTGTTCCCTGTAGCTTTGAACATTTTCTAATATCAAGTCTGAAGTTTTTCTTTAAAAGTACAATCCAGAAGAAGGGATGTGTGGAATTTATAAAAACCTTTCCCTCTTTTTAAGTTTTGTTTATCGATCTCCAGTGAAATAAATGAATGGTCACTCTTGAATCAATAACTAATATCTGTTTTCCTAGTAATATTACACAGTCCAACAGAGATCAAGAAGAAGTCAAGTCTACAATGTACTGCAGGAGTTTTTTGTCTCCAAGAGTATCTTTGCTCTGAGGGGTGTAATATCCTCCAGATATCAACTAAATCATTACTATCAATAAATTGATGAAGTCTTTCTCTGTTTTTCTTATGTGTTAAAATATTTGACCCCCCTTTTTTATCAATTTTTTCCATTACCATATTCCAGTCCCCCCCTAATATCATAGGCAGATCATCAAACTGATTTAGTTTGTTACAGAAGTCTTCTAGAAGGTATAGTTCATCAGAATTGAGACCATAATAATTTCCGAGGACAATATGTTCTTTGTTAACTACAATAGTACATATAATATATCTCCCTTCATTATCTTTTATAAAGTTTTCTATCTTATATTCAAAATTTGTGTTGAATAAAATACCAACACCAGCACTGGCAGTGCTCTTATTTGAAAATAAACCTTCACCTTCCCAATCTTCTAGAAAATTTCTAACATTTTCATTAGAACAATGCGTTTCTTGTAAAAAATATATGTTCATATTTTTTTCTTGCAGCCAGTGAAAAATTTCTTTTCTCTTTTTATCATTTGCTAAGCCTTTAACGTTAAATGATCCAATACTTAAATTAACCATAATCAGAAAATGAGTTGAGGTCAAAAGTAAGGAAAATTGTAAACAAATTGGACATTAAAGAGAAATGATTTGCGGAAGTGAAATAAATATGATATTCTGTCAATACATGACACAAAAATACACAACATATAAACAAAATATACAATTCTTTAAGGTCAACAGTGAACATATACACAATATATCCTGGACTAACCAGTGGCAAAAATAATTCAAAGCATAAAGCCATCACACTCATTTTTATTTAAAAAAAAAAAAAAAAATTATTATCAATAAATTGATGAAGTTGAAAAAAAAAAGAATTATGTCTCGCCCATCCCTTCTTGGTCTCAAAATTGATGTGAAAACTCAAACTGCCTAAATAAGATAACTTAACATGTTGGCTAGATTGTTGGATTACATATGTAGATTAACAGACTAAAGCAATATAGCACTAGCAGAATGTAATGTATCTCCCAAATCCAAAATGCCAAATATCAGTGACATACCTTTGATATATATTGAAAAACCAAACATGTTCACTTAACCGTGAAAATGAGGTCGAGTGTTAAAACAAAATATCAGGCTAAGGCATCTAAGGCAAACCCGCATACCAAATATTTAAAACCTTACATTAAAAGATACTAGGAAATTTAGCAAATTCACTGGACCATGAAATTGTGGTCAAAGACAAAAGCCATATAGCAGACTGTTCTGTACTATCCAAGACGAACGTATACACAAAATATCATTGACCTACCACTTATATTTACTGAGAAAATAATCTGATCGTGAAAACTAAACTTGCTCACTAGACCATAAAATTGGGATCAAGGACAAAAGCCATATGACAGGCTGTTATGTACTACCTAAGACCAACCTACATACCATATATAGTTAACTTACCACTTATAGTTACTGAGTAACTAAATTAAGCAAAAAACTTTACATTTTCACTGAACCGTGAAATTGAGGTCACAGACAAAACCATCTGCATAATGTTATGTATTACTCAAAACCAACCTATATACCATATATTATTAACCTACCATTAATAGTTACTGAGAAGATGACCTAATTACAAAAACTTAAAATGCTCACTGGACCGTGAAATTGAGGTCTAGGACAAAATCCATATGACAGACTGTTATGTACTACCCTAGACCAACCTACATACCATATATCATTGACATACTACTTATAATTATTGAGAAACTAAACTAAGCACAAAAACTTAACATGTTCATTGGGCCATGAAATTGAGGTCACAGACAAAAGCCATATAGCATACTGTCATGTGCTACTCGAGACCAACCTGTATACAAAATATCATTGACCTACCACTTATAGTTACTGAGAAAGGGACATAATCGCAAAGATTTAACATGAAAGTTTACGCTATCGAAGGTGAAAAAATTGAAATTGAGAACAAATTTAAACATGCCTAGTGTCCGGCTAACTTGCATACAGAGGTATGGATTGATCATGTGTAGTTAATATTTGTGTTAGACTACCAAGGAAATACGTAGGATTTTTATAAGTAAAAAACAGTCACTGAACAAGGAATTTAGGCCAAAATTGCTTGGCAGATTTCAGACTAGCATGTACATAGTAGGATGTAATGACAAACATAACATGGAAAAATTAACTACACCATAAAATTTAGAGCAAGGTTGATGGACATCTGTTCGATTAGTGTGTACACACTAAAATGTATACCATGGGATTAAGGTCATGGTATTTACGCCAAAATGTACCAAGTGTCAGACTGACAAGTATCTTCTTAGAACAAGTACACATGTACTTGGCCAAATCTTGTAGTTATTGATAATATATTATCAAAGGAATGAATACAGATATAGAGGAATCAACAATGGCAAGAATCATGAAATTATGGTCAAGGTTACTTGACGGGTGCCAGACTGGCATGTAACATCATTGATATATTAAACAAACATAAAATGGAAAGTCTAGATGATACATATGCTGGAAAAAGGATATATCTGGTTCATGTCAAACATTGACACAGTCTGCCATGTACAAATATATCCTCTCAGATGCATGAATATATCATGTATATGTTAAATGCTAAATAAAAAATTATTACATGTATATATGTCTCAGAATTTAGAAAACACTGAACGGCGCATTTGAGATCGTTGCCCACAGGAAATTGAAAATCTGGCATGTAACCACTAAGATGCATGAATACACTATACAATGGGCATGTACCTGCTCCTTACAGTAAACATAAACAATACAAACCTTGTAAGAAGCTGTCAGATAAGCTTGAAAAAATATGTGACGGAGGGACAGAAAGGCGGACAGTCGGACGATTGGACCCATAAAAGGAATCCTATATACCCCATCTTTAATGACAGCGGTAAAAAAAAAAAAAAAAAAAAAAAAAAAAAAAAGAAAAAAAAAAAAAGAAAAATTATGTTTTACAACAAGCTAATGCCACCACAGTAATGCCTACATATGGTCCCATTCAGAAGTTCTTGTGATCACCCTATGCTTTTTGCTTATAATCATGATAATTTTTAAACTTACACTTGCCAGATGTTCTACATGTACAATATTTTTCATAATAGTCATATAATTATAATCAAATACAAAGTATGACAAACTAAGTTCATTTTTACACAATATTAATGTGTAAATGTCTTTTATACAATGTAACCAACACTACTGCATGTACGGAATACACGCTTGATATATGTAATCATGTATGTAACATTGAAGTCCTACAAACTTTATTAGTGACTTTTCATGTAGTTTTACTATATACATGTATTCAGCAATTAATATGTAATTGCAAGTAGAAAACAAGTTTATTGTTGTTATTAATATAAGCATATATATATTAGTATGCAAGTAACATGTTAGGATGAGTACGTGAGAATTAAGTTTGATTCAAATAGCCAGAATTGGATATTACTCAGCAACATGTGACGACTCACGTCATAGTTATATTTACATGTACATTTTGAGTGCCAAGAAATAAATTTATTCGGTACAGCTAAAATATCAATCAGGGTAGGCTTATTACAATGTATAACTGGATATGTGTGACAACTTTTCATAGATATCACATTTGTGTACTTTAGTGCTTTACAATATTAAAGATGACATGTGCTACATGTACTTGTGTATTTATATGGAAGTTGGGGTCGATTCAGAAAAGGTACTACACGAATAAATGTAGGTCATTTACTGTGTAGGCCAAACTTTTATGTCATATAAATAAACACAGTAAAGGTATAAAGTTTACTTTGGCAATTTCCAAAAGATCTACTAGTACCAATGTGAGTATGCGTTGGTAAGGAATGACTTTGATGGCTTTACTCTATTCAAACATTTCATTGTGATTTTCAATTTTTATCCACTTTTTCTACTTTTGTGTTTCTTAAATTTAAGTGTGTTTATTATTTTGAGTTTAGCACTGGTTGACGCTATTACACTTCTACGTTAGTAGAGGTTGATTTACTGATTTATGACGCTCGACAGGATACCGATACATACAACACTGCATTTCGACTGACTTTGTGTATTACCGCTGTTTTACTGTACTCTTAAATGCTTACTACTTACAAATTTAATGCATGCAGACTTTTTATATAGTTTAAAAAAAGTTGAGGACTTACTTAGAAATAGAAATACAACTTTTTGTTTTTCATAATAATCTTTCACATGTTTACTTTTTAACTTTTTAAGTTTGATATGTTGCGAAATACAAAAATCATCAAATTTAGCATAGAATAGGTATGAAAAGTAAGATTTTGAAACCGCAGGTTTAAACTCAGTCTATAAAAATGACCAAAAAAAAATCCGTGTTTTGAGAATTTTATATAATAATATCCTTTCGAAGGAGTTTTATAATTCGATAAGCAAAAACTTGATGAATTTTAGCATTAAAAAGGTATGAAAAGTAAAATTTTTAGTCTGCGATGTAAACTAGCTCTTGAAAATGACAAAAAAAGTCTACTTCATTATTTCCCTGCAAAGAAGTTTGATATGTTGCAAAATACAAAAATCTTCAAATTTAACATAGAATAGGTATGCTTTGCTTTAAAAATCTTACTTTTCATACCTATTCTATGTTAAATTTGAAGATTTTTTTATTTCGCAGCATATCAAACTCCTTCGCAAGGATATAATGATCAAAACACTTAACTTTTTTTGTTATTTCTAAAGAGTTAGTTTACACCACAGACTAAAAATTTTATTTTTCATACCTTTTTAATGCTAAAATTCATCAAGTTTTTGCTTTGTGAATTATAAAACTCCCTCGAAAGGATATTATGATGTAAAATTTTTAAAACACGACGGTTTTTTTTTGTCATTTTAAAGACTGAGTTTAAACCGCTGCTTCAAAATCTTACTTTTCATACCTATTCTATGCTAAATATGATGATTTTTGTATTTCGCAACATATCAAACTCCTTAGCAAGGATAATGAAGTAAAATTTTCAAAACACTTAACTTTTTTTGACATTTTTAAAGAGTTAGTATTAACCGCAGACTACAAATTATACCTTTCATATCTTTTTAATGCTAAAATTCATCAAGTTATTTCTTCGCAATTTATAAAACTCCTTCGAAAGGATATTATGGTGTAAAATTTTCATGACATTGAATTGTTTTTGTCATTTTTAAAGACTGAGTTCAAACTGCTGATTAAGAATCTTACTTTTCATATCTATTCTATGATAAATTTGATGAGTTTTTTTATTTCGCAACATATTAAACTCCCTCGCAAGGATATAATGATGCTAAATTTTCAAAACACTAAACTTTTTCTGACATTTTTAAAGAGTTAGTTTAAACCGCAGACTAAAAGTTTTTCTTTTCATACATTTTTAATGCTAAAATTTATAAGGTTTTGATTCCTAAATTATAAAACCCCTTCGAAAGGATATTATGGTGTAAAATTTTCAAAACACTGAATTATTTTTGTCATTTTTAAAGACTGAGTTTAAACCACTGATTAAAAATCTAACTTTTCTATCTACTCTATGCTAAATTTGATGATTCTTTTATTTCGCAACAAATCGAACTCTTTCGAGAGGATATCATGAAGTAAAATTTTCAAAACACTTTATTGTTTTTTTTAAAGAGTAAGTTTAAGCCGTAAACTTAAAATTATATCTTTCACCTCTTAAATGCTAAAATCCATGAAATTTTTAACCTCGTGAATTATAAAACTCCTTGGAAAGGATTGTTTTGATCATTTGTAAGACTGAGTTTTTGTTTTTTTAACTGCTTACAATGTACCAAAATTTCATGATTTTTTAATTTCAAAACAGAGTACACATCAAGTTATATGAAAATAAAAATCTTTGCTCCAGAGATAAGTTAAATTGAATATTCTTTTTAAAATTAGTCTAAAACAGCGATATTCACAGCTTATCTGGTGAAGGTGAATATAGACAGTCAAGATCGAATCCTCCCATGACCCGTGAATCTGATATCCATTCGCACCTAAATGTGTCACAGGCACAACTCTATTTGATTATTAATTTATAATATCAAAATACATAAAATAATAAAAGATACGAAATTTGAATAAAAAAGAGATAATTATAAGCGATAAACAGAATAAACGATTTTGATTGGTCTAATTAAACCCTGAATACCATTTTCCGTTTCTGATTGGACGAACGTTAAAATATCAAATAGCGATTTTCGTTTCTCGCTTTTCATTGGCTAAAACTATGAATAGCGTTTTCGGTTTTAATTCCAATTTCCGATACCGATCGGAAACTATGGGTTTTCGTCGGAAACCCCTAGTTTCCGTTCAATTTCAATCGGAAACTAGGGATTTCGGCGAAATACTATGTATACCGATCGGAAACCCCTAGTTATCGTGCGGTATACCCAGTATTTCGCACGAAACCCCTAGTTTTCGTTCGAAATACTACGTATACCGCATTTTTGTTACTATCGCGTGCCATAGTCGTTGAATACACAACACGCGAATTTGTTACAAACGTGATGCATATATCATCACCAGGTCATCTCTTACGTAATTAAGCCACCGGTATCACAGGTGAAAATTGTATATTGACACAATCAACATCAGGGGTGGCTGTTAAAGGGTCATAAAACAATTGAACCATAAACAGTCTGCTCTGTTCAAAATTATGATTTTTAGATTTTTTTATTTTAAACAGTTATAAATTGTTTATTTTTAGAAGTATTTGCATTTGAAATATTAACAAACAAAATAATATGATTGAGAGTTAATGTTGTTTGGTCATCACAATCTATCTGTCGCCATTTTGTCTGGTGTCTTGTGTTTAGAATCAGTGAAAATGACGATTTTCAAATCGATTTCGACGAGAGAAGATCTTTATCTTTAGTGAAAAGAATTGCACTGATGAATAGCCTATTTTATCTTTTTTCACCACATAGTTGTACAAATTGGAAAAGTGTATTTGTTCTCTCACAATGCAGCTCTAACAAGGGAATACTTCATAGAAAATACGACATTTACAATGCTTTATATAGGGAACACTTGTGAAAATATATGAAATTTTAGAATAAATTTTGACGAGACTAAACCTCTTCCGATTATCATGAAAACTATACCGAACGAAAGAGAATTGTATGTAGAATAAGCACATAGTTGTACATTTTAAAGAACGCAAATTTAAATCTTGGTATTTTCTATTTTTTACTATCGTTATATTTCTATGTACAAAATACGACAGTCCACAGGTAGCCACTTTAGTCACGTGACTGATCGATGACGCTAATAGTTTAACATGGGGCATTTTCCTCACACTTCTATAATGATCTTATGACAGATATTTGTTTACTTTTATTATTATATAAATACCGATTAGGTTATATTTAAAATTACCCGAGTTATTGATCTGTTGTAACTTTAAATATATTTTATTACATCTATTCGTCAAGTAGTAGTTTTATAATAATTTTTTATTGCTCAAAGACAAAAGTATTGGACACAAGTTATATCAACTTATATTTGCCCTCTCCTTACAAAGTAAATTGTCTCTTTGACACATTCCCCGTTTCCCTTCTTTTTTGTCTAAATTTGCAACCCCATTGTAGACGAAGATACCAATAATCTGCACCCCTTTGAATGTCAAATTTTCAAATTTTATGACATAAGCAAATAATAATAAAAAACACTAATACCCGCTTCGTTTTTAAAATATCCGTATTTTATATTTTCTTGTATTATTTCATAAGCTTTTGAGCAACTTATATCAATAAAGTAACGAAAATATATTTCTCTACGTCCATTTATGTGTGTTTGTGTGCAGTTTTCCGACATATTTTAATTCTAGTGTCAAACCTAATATTGCCCTTTAAGAGCCGCTTCGAATGTTCAAGACGCTTGTTAAATATATTAGAAACGAAATAGATTATGCTATTGGGCTCTATGCGAATTAGAACATAGTCAAACCTTATATTTGTCTTCATTTTATACCTCGCTATCGCTCGGTATAAAATATTGACAAATATAAGGTCTACCCATGTTCCAATTTGCATAGAAACCGCTTGCAATAATATATTTCTTAAATAATTAACAGGAAATACTTACAATGGCCGAACATTACAATCGCATGTCACAATCAACCAGGGAACTGCACAAAAAAAAACAATAAAATGACAAAAGACAAACATAGATAACGATAGGAACTCGGGATAGCCGGACTTGGTACCGGTACTGGCAACAACCAGCGGTAGGGTTTAACCGGTTTATGGGTACCCAAACCTCCCCTTTCTCTATCCCGTTTCCCTATAGGAGCTTCCGCAAATCCAATTAGTGATGTCACAAAATCAAATTTACATATGCAAATGAGCATTTTTGGTTGGCAAAGCTGAAGAATTACCACTATTTAGCATTGAAATAGAATTTTTGATCTTTGATAACTTTTTTATTATATGCACGATTTTGGATCTGTAAAATGCATGTTAAAGATTGGGATATTCATATTTTTTCTAGCGATTTCTAGCGATTTACTTTTTTAAAAAAAATAAGCAAATATTTTTTCATGTGCATTTCAAAATTGTTGAATTTTTGAAAATTTTTATGGTTTACAAATACACTAATTTTAAACACATTGAAACTGAAACAAATGTTAATTTATACACCCTGTAAAGGTGTAAACATTCCGTAATTAAGATAAAAAAGAATTATAGATTTATATTAAATAACAATTTCTTACTTGTTAATTGAAAATGACAATTTTATGACCCTAATCAGTGACAACGATTTTCTTGCCAACCAAGGTAAATTTTTCAGGCCTGTGACGTCACGGCGAAAGCTCCTATAGAAAAATAAACATACAAATAAAACCCAATACAGGTAGACCACTAACTCTAAGACCACAATCTTGAAAAGGAAAGAATAGACAAAACGTAATTTAGAAAAATGGGTCGAGGAGTGCTCGCCGCTAAACCGCTAGCTCAAGGAGCCTAGTCTGCTGGTAAAACACTGTCGCACTATGGAATAATAATCAAATTCAAAACTTCCCGAAGGGTTTGGTAAAGAATCATCATGGATTTCAGTAGACATCGGCAGTATCAGTGAGAGGCCAGTATAATTGTAAAATCTTCAGGTCATTGGATCCCAAAGCTAATGTAACGGAATCATGAAGAATATCCGGTCAATATCCCCTATTACGTAAAGAATGTAAGTTACGTGACAGTTTTTCTGGAAACCTGAATGCAAAAGACTACATACAGTGATTACTAATAATTAACTACCAGATTAGCTGTGAAATTAGATATCTCTGATGTAATCCAATAAAGATGCTGACCTTTCATAATTAAGATCCAGTTAAACCCCATGAAAGAATGTTCTCAGTTAATTATAACCCCATTAGAGACTTGATTTTATAGACCCCTTTAGAAGAAAGGTTCAAATGACATACTCTATCGTAGACAAAAATCTGAAAAAATACCCCCGTTTGTCAGAACCTCCTCGCCATCCAATATGTAATGAGTAACCCCCGGGGTCTGTTCTAGCCATAACCGTTCTACCTAGGTCTGCTCTAGCCATGACCGTTCTAACTGAGTCTGTTCTGGCTATGACAGTTCTACCTAAGTCTGCTCTGGCTATCACTGTTCTGCCTAAGTCTGCTCTTGTCATGACCGTTCTTGTCAAGTCTGCTCCTTTAATTTAATTCACAACTATTGCGAACTCGGTTCTCGGGTACACCGTCTCGAGAAGGGAAATTACTCTTACGAACACATGTAAAAAAATCCCCGAAAAGACCGCTTACTAAAATAATTTTATAAATGAATAATTCATTACAATATTCCATTTTTCATTTTTTTTATAATATTATTTTTTTTCTATTATATAACTAAACTTCAAAATGGTCATACAACTCATTAAAATTATTGCAGTTGGAGTTAACATATGTGTTATGGTCTCATGTTCATTTACTCCATATCCTTTTGTAAAATATTCAAATGTATTAAATACTGTACTTGTTATGAATATTTGTTAGATGTGTGACAAGTGCAAGTATGATAGCAATCATAGCTAGAACAGGTCGGCCGAGAGCAGTCATGGCTAGAATAGGTCAGTGCAGTCATAGGTAGAACAGGTTAGCTAATAGCAGTCATGGCTAGAATAGGTCAGAGCTGTCTGTCATTGGTAAAACAGGTCAAAGCTGTCAGGGCTCTGCCAAGAACAGTCAGGATTCTAGCTATGACCATGACAGGTCAGAGCAGTCAGGATTCTAGAGCAGACTTTGAGCAGTTCTAGAGCAGACTTGATACCTGTTCTAAGTTAACTTAGAGGAGCTTTTGTGACTGCACCAAGTAAACTTTATGAGAGGTTATGGCTGCATCCCACTGTATTTCAGTGAAAATACTAAAGTAAAATTAACAAATACATGAGGCTGACTTGAAATCAAAACCTTTTAGTTTGCTTTATATATCGTCGAACTTTTCCAAATATGAACGAATTATATTGGTCGTCATGGTCATCATTGCCAAAGAGGAGAATTTCACTATTTTTATCAATATCATAGAGACCTGCAAATAAGGCTACTCTTTGGTTCAAATGCAAGGGACTTTCAAGAAAAACATGAAAAGCATCTTCGTAAGGGGACCCACAGCTACGTTTTGGGCCGCTTATAACATTAATTCGCTTTAAATCTGCGCTTAATGAGCTACAGTGGTGCCTTATTCTGGAATGCAAGATACTAAGTTTCCTTCGACCTTCACTGTAGTACTCTGGAGCTTCTTTAAGAGAGATGGTTTTAATCTGATTTTTAAATGACGAAGTCGTCGGCATATTCCGAATTGATAAGTCTACTTCATTCCACAAACGAACTGCTGAAGTAATGAATAAATTTGCAGAGACTATTAGTCGACATCTTGGAGGTTTGTAATGTTTACTATATCTAAAGTTTTATGCATTTGCGTCTGAAACTTATGGCAGAAGGTAGTTTATTAAATAATCAGGACATAATCTATTATGCATTTTGTAAAATGTAGTAACTTTACGGTATTAACGTCTATTCTGCAAAGTATCCCACCCTGTTTCAAAATATAAAGAGTCCTTACTTGAAAATTTAGTAAGGCCAGTTACTATTCTTGCGGCTTCTAGTTGGACCATTTCTAGCTTTTCAACTTTCTTTTTAAAAACCCATCCCAGACTTCACAAGCATATTCCAATGTTGGTCTTATAAAACATAAATAAATATTTGATAGTGCTCGTTTAGAAAGAGTAGTACTGGTAGCCTCGAGATTTTATCTATGTCGTTTCGACTTTACCCTGAATTGACCCACTGACAGTGTTACGGGTGCTGTGCACAGAGCAGGACATGCTTACCCTTCCGGGGCACCTGATGTCACTCTTGTTTATTGAGAGTTCACACTGTTAGTGCTTTAGTTTTTTGTGTTGTATATGTAACGTTCGTGTGTTTTGTGGGCATGTGGTGTCTTTGGTCTTCCGTCTTTTGGTGTTCTTGCTTTTGCCTTGTCTCTGGACTTTGATTTGTGTAATCTTGTGCTTTGTTCCTTCGGTATTCTACTGCCGTTGTTTTGATCACCTTAATATTACAGAAAGGTAGCGTAGGTTCGATCCTTGGAACGGGAAAATTTGATCTTGACAGACGTAACACAGTTTTGTCAAAAGGCAGTGTAAGATATTTAGTTGTATTTCAAGATAATTGCTTTTAAGGACGATCAGGACCTGTTCAGTTGATCAAGATCAAACAAGATAACTGTGGTCAAGGGAGATCAAGATGTGTAAAGTTTGTACTGATCAAACAAGGTCAGATCGAGATCTTGTTTGATCTTAACAAAATTAACTTGTCTTGATCGTTCCGGAACTCAATTAACAAGTGGATCTTAATTTGATCTTAAATTATCTTAACACGTCTTGATCGTCCTTGAAATCAATTATCTTTATCATCAACTTAATATCTTACACCGTCTTACCGAGATTGTGTTAAGCTTGTCAAGATCTTGATAAGATACAAGATAACACATCTGCTAGTGCGAATCTCATATCCATTCGGATCTCAAAAGTGTCACAGCCACTAGATATACAGCATTGTCGCGACTATTATATATCTTTATTTCTCACAAACCAATGATACAATAGTTACAGAGTTGAAGAGAGGTACAGTACATATATACACAAATAACATACACAAATATATCAATAAATACAAAATACAAAATATATGAAAAATATTGAGGACTTTTGACAGAGTAGCAATATACATAGGAGTTTCAAGGAGAACTGACAGTTTTATTAATAATGCTAATAAATTTACAAAGTTTCCGTAAAGTTTCTGTTTTTTTTTTACTATTAAAGAGATTTGAAAATTTAATGACATTTGGCCTTTTGAAGAAATATTTTGGAATTAATTTTTTTCTGTCTTGTTCAAAAAACGGACATTGTAAAATATAGTGATATTCGTCACCTAGTTCTCGTAATGGGCAAAGCTGGCAAACTCTCTCAGATCTGTGAGTGTTTGTCCAGCGGCCCGTTTCTATCGGTAATTTATGATTCGATAATCTAAATTTGCACAGACTGTAAATATTTTTATTATCTAAAAAGTCAAGATAGTTTTCGAAGCTGAGATTTGTCTTAAAAAGTCTATAATTCAGAGCTTTAGGTGAAGTTTCCATGCAAGAGGACCATGTTTGTTTGCACTGATCCTTTAGTTTTAGTTTTATATTTTCAATAAGCCATTTGTCATTTAAAAACGTCTGCATTTGCCAAATATTTGAAGAACCACAATCGTCAAGTATTGACTTAATAGAACGAAGCCATTCAAAATTGTTATTCTGCCTAGGTTTTAAGTACAATAACCTATAGATAAAGGCAGACAATTTTGATTGTTTACCAGAAATTAACTTTGCCCAAAAAGATATCATGCGCACTTTAATTGATAAACTTAGTGGATATCTACCAAGATCCCCATAGATCATGAAATTTGGTGTCGACGATTTCAAATTTAGTAAAAGTTTACAAAACTTCATATGTAATTTTTCCAAAATATCTATATTTTCGAAACCCCAAACTTCTGATCCATAGATTAACATAGGTGTAATTATCTTATCAAAAAGATCTAAATGACAGCTTATTGATAAGTTGTTGGTCCTACCCTTACTCAGGATATCATACATAGCTTTAGATGCCTTTTCGACCAAATTATTTTTATTCTTTTTAAAAGTCCCTGTTCTTTGGAAAATAACGCCAAGATATGTAAAATCACTAACTATTTCCAATTCTTTGTTACCAAATAAAAATTTTAAATTCCCTGGTAGTCTGCCTTTCGAAAATACCAAAACCTTCGTTTTATTTATATTTACTTTTAATTTCCATGTGTCACAGTATTCTTTGAAATAATCAAGTTCAGATTGTAACTCTTCAGCTGTTTCTGCCATTAATACAGTATCGTCGGCATATAAAATAATAAATAGCTTTACAAAGACGTTAAGTTCGTTTTCAAAATCAGTTGATAAAGATTTTAAACCATTCGCATTTTATCCGTTAAAAAATCCTCTAGGTCATTTAAATATATTGCAAATAAAAACGGGGAGAGATTTTCGCATTGTCTAACGCCATTTAGACACGGGAAAAAATCCGCAATTGATCCGTTGTGGACGATTCTAGATTTTATATTAGCATACATATTTTTAATTACGTCAAACATTTTTCCTTTAATGTTATTAAAAAGGAGTTTAAACCATAGGCCATCACGCCAAACGTTGTCGAATGCCTTTTCAAAATCTATAAATGTGCAGAAAAGTTTCTTCTTTTTTTAGAAGAAAAAAGTTCAAATAGACCATGTAAAACAAAAATATTATCAATAGTGGAATATTTTTTCCTAAATCCTGTTTGGTTTTCCTGTAATATCAAAAATTCATCCGAAAAAGAGTTATGTCTGTTGTTTAGCACTGCTGTAAATAATTTACCAAAACAGCTTAGTATAGTTATAGGTCTATAATTTTTTGGTTCCATCGGTGAACCTTTGTTTTTGTAAAAAGGTAGAATATTTTCGGAAAGCCAAGAATCTGGGATTACAGCAGAGTTCAGGATCAAATTGAAAAAATCAGTATATAATGGTACAAGCAAATCTGAAGTGGATTTAATAAATTCATTTCTTATTAAATCATCACCGCAAGCTTCGTCATTATTTAACTTTTTTATACATGTTATAATTTCTGAATGGCTGATTTTTTATTCAATCGTGTATTTAGATTATTTATTTCACCATTTGCATCTATATTATCTAATTTCGAAATCAAATAAGAATTGTCGTGATGTGGATCATCATTCAGATCTTTAAAGAAGTTTACTAATTCCTCAATAGGTATATTTGGTTGGGCTCTTCTGCGACCCTGGTTAAGTATTTTCCAGTATTCTTTAGGATTTTTTGTTCTCGTGTTTTTCAATTTTTTTTCATATCGTGTCTATGTTTTTTGATAGAAAAATCCATTTGTTTTTTTATATTTTTTTCAGCTCCTTTCAGTTCAAGTTTCGAGGTCACAGAATTTTTAAACTTTCTACGACGTTTCAATTTTCTATAATTTTGTCTGGCATGTTTACAGTCCAGGTTAAACCATGGTTTGTCAGATTTCATAGATGGCCTCTTATTGTTTTTATTTTTGCATGTATAAGAACCAAAGGTTTTTTTGGCAGGTTCCAAAAAAAAATGTTTCCAAAATCATTCGCTATTGAATTCATTTGATCTTGTGTAACAGTGTCGGGAGTTACAGCTCGGAGTTTATTTTGTAGATCATTTATATTTTGTCTATTAAAATTGCCTCTAAATTCTTGTAGTTTATCATTATCCCATTTTTAAGCATTTCAATTTGTTTTGTAGGTACGTTTCCATCATTTCTAGTCTGATTACTCAAGAAAGATTTCTTTTTTAACATTATACTAAGAGGAGTATGTACATCAGAAAAAAGTCTGCTAAATTCAAGTATCGTAAAATTATGCATTTAATAAAAAACGGTGTACAAATAAAATAATCAACAACACCAACATCTCTACATGTATAGTTACCAACATTTTTGTCATTTCCTACTCGTCCATTCATAATAAATAAATTTTGTCCTTTACATAGATTTATCAATAATTTCTCAAAGTTGTTTTTAGCTTTATCAGAGTTTTTTCTAAGTAAAGGTATGTCTAATTCTATATTGAAATTTTCCACACAATTTTGGTCATTATCATCATCAATAAATGTATAATCACACAAGTCACCCGTTCTAGCGTTAAAATCGCCAAGAAGTGAAATATATTTGTATGTTCCAGAAAAATTTCTATGTTCAAAATCAATTTCATCAAATGCTTCTTGGGACTAATACGAAGTGAATTCCGGTGGAATATAAACTATTCCCAACAATACATCTTCATCTAAATCCAGCAAAGCAGATGATACTTTAACCCATAAAATAAAATTACCTTTATTTTTCAAAATAGTTATATATCTGTCTAAATTTTCTTAAAAATATACCCGGGAACTGTATCAACCGTTTTTGTTTCCTGTAAACAAATAAAATTATGTTGATTTATTAAATCACCAAATTCTGTATAATTTAAACGTAAATTTACACCACAACAGTTAAGACACAACACTTTTAATTTATCTAAACTATCACTCAATAAACACTTTTTTTCACTACTTAAATCTGATGTGTTTGTAACGGACAAATCAATACAATCGTCTGCATTGTTTACAAATCGTGAAATGTTTAGCTCTCCCTGACACCCCTACGCGTACTCATCTCTCGAGGGTGTAGGTGAAACACGTTTTCGCTTATATCTTCGATGGTACTGTCTATTACGGGGAGAACTTTGTAAAACATCACTGTACTGTTTTCGATGCGTCTGTACGTATCTGTCATCATACTCATGCTGTACTTCATCTCTGGGATTATAAAGTTTATTCTCAAAATATAATCGATCTCTCACCATTTTTGTATGTTGTCCTCGCTGTCGGCACTCTCGCTACAGGATACAATTCTCGCCTTTTGTCTTCAACAGCTCTTGGAAATTGTTCCCGTTTTCCGAAGTGGGATCCCCTGAGTCTGTATGCATTATGGAGCATATTTTGTAATTGTTTAAAATATATAAATCTTGCCACAATTGGCCGCGGTTTGTCTTTTGGATCTCGCATGTTTTTCTTTCCAAATCTATGCACATTTCCGAATTCGATATGCTCGTCGATCATAAGCTCATTTTGAATGAAATTTCTAAGTTTGTTTTCGGTGTTTTCATATTGTGTTTCAATTAATCCATTGAAAATAAGATTGTTTTTCATTGAACGGCACTGTAAATCGGTGATTGCATTTTTCAAATCGTCTATTTTATGTTCTTGAACGTTAGATTTTGGTTTAGTAATCTCATCGTTCATAACTTTTTCTATGTTTTCCTTCAGTTTCTCTATTTCCGTTTTATTTGCCGAGCAAGTAAGTTTAACATCCTCAAACATATCGCTCATCACTTGGGTACTAGCTTCTAAATCAACATTTTTTGTTTCAGATCTTTGCATGCCATATTATGGAATATATGTTGCTTTGATATGCACTGAAGACACATAAGTTGTCGAAATGCGCCTTTGAGTAAATAAAATTAACAGTTACTTCGTTATTTTGTTAATTATTAACCCAAATGTGTTCAACATGTATGGAAAGCCGTTGTGGAATTTATTAGCGATTTATTAATATCTATAATTGAATTAAGGATATTAATAAATGATTTATAGATTTCTATTAATCACTTTTAAATATCCATAAATCATTTATAGATATTAAATAAATAGGGTGAATTATCAATATCTATAATTCATTTTTAATATCTACAATTCAATTATTAATATCTATAATTCGACACGAATTATAGACATCTATAATTCATTTTTAAACATCTATATTTCAAATCTCCACAATTCGATTTATTGATATCTATAATTCAAATCAAATCTCCATAATTCGATTTATTGATATCTATAATTCAAGTCTCCACATTTCGATTTATTGAATATCTATAATTCAAATTTCCATAAATAGCCTCAGTGACACTGATTATTACTTATATTAATGATTCTGTATTAAATGAAGAGTTCAGCTGACTCTGATTATTTTTTTTATATCTATAATTAAATTTTAATATCAATAAATCTGCTCTTTGACCCTGATCATTTCTAAAAAGAAAAACGTATATTATGTATTTTAATATCTATAAATCCCCTCCGTGACACTGATTATTACCTGTAATACTTTAAAACCATAAAAGACCAAAAAAATCTGATTCTATATGTTTTAATATTTAGTGAATGATGTTGCTTTGAATAATTTGAGAAACTATTTAAATATATAACTAGACATATATATTGTGTACGCTTGTAAAAAGAAATACAAAAAAGAGCAATAACAGTGTAAAAACTTAGGACGAATAATAGAATGCTTTTTTTGTTTGTTTGGTAGTTTAAAGCAAAACTTTGATGATCAGCTTGGATAAATTTAAGCACACTTAATATATCTACCCTATTCATGCATGTTGAAATGTGACAACCGTTCTTGTTTTACCTTCAAGAGACTTCAAGACTTTATTAACACTCAAGACAGTATACACTGTAACAAGAGGCAGACATATATAATAAATACAATAACATATACAATAACATATATACAAAATGGAGAACAAGACAGAAAAAAGTATCATTTGAATTAATTATGTACATACTCTAGCTGGGTGTCTATAATATAGTAATATGAACATACATATCCTTGTTTCGTCTTTGTGGATGCTGTCCAGCACCCATGCAGCGTGCTGATTCACACATGGCAGCACATATGGCACTTGATTTAGCTCACACTACACGCAGCTGGACAGCACACATGAAATTGTGTCAAAGAATAAGTAATGAAGAATTTCAACAGAAACCCCAATCTGTTATAACAAAAGAGAGGATTAAATATTTCTGATATTCTTTAATCGTTTCAGAAAAGTAACTACATTTTCTCTCATAAGAATTTTGTTAACTTTTTTTATAAATAACGCCAAATTATTTAAAACTTTAACATTAGAGAACGTCAGCAAGCCTTTCATCTTATCGATACTTGGGTTCACACAGTAGTAATTTGGAATGTACTTGTTTCTTAGACAAGAAACATCATTATTAGTACAAATAAATAAATAATGGAATTGATTACCAATTTGACCACTGTTACAAAATGTACAAATTCTTTCCTCTTTTGGGATATTATACCAACGACCTATTTCTATCGGGAATTTGATATTTGAGCATCTAAATTTTGATATATAAATTCTATGCTCCTTTTTAAGTTTCATCAAATACTTTTCTAAACAAAAATTAGTTTTAAAAAGCATGTAATATTCGCCTCTGGATGAATTTTCCATGTCACTGTACCATTTTTGAATAAATTGGTCACACATAATTGAAGTAATTTTTCACATCAACATTACTCAGACGCACTTGACTATCCCATACATAGCTTAAGCCAATGTCATTACAAATTGATTTTATATAAACAATCCATTTAGAAACAATTAGACCAGAATTGTGCATATTAAGTAAAAGTTTGTACATTATCCCGATAATTTTTCACTATTTAACAATAATTTTGACCAAAATGAAATCACTCTAACCTTTACTTGTATATCTAAAGGGTATCTTGCGGTTTCATCATAAACCATGAAACTCGGTGTGCTCAATCTAAGTGACAAGATTTTCTTTATAAACTTCTGGTGAATTCTTTCTAAAGTTGCTAGGTTTTCGTAACCCCAAATTTCACAAGAATACAATAAGATAGGTTCAATTAAACTATCAAATAATTTAAGCTGCAAGTCGATATGAATGCTTATGTTTTTAATTTTTCGATAAAGAGCATATAGTGCTTTTTGTCCTTGTTCAGCCACTTTCTTTTTGGCATTTGTAAATTTACCATTACAGTTAAACATCAATTCCAGATATGAATAAGAATCTACAATTTCTAAAACAGTCCCATACAAATGAAATTTATAATTTTGCCTAGACTTTCGTTTAGAAAAAAAAATCATTTTTGTTTTGTCAGTATTAATGTTAAGTTTCCATTGATTACAACGAGTCTCAAACATATCCAAAGAGTTCTGCATATCAGATGCTGTTGTAGCTAAGAGAATTGTGTCATCTGCATAGAATAGAATAAAAATTTGTAAAAATATTCTAATATTTTCCTGGCATTGTAAAGACACTGTTTCTAAACCTTTGACATTATTTTCCAATAAAAAAGTTTCTAAATCAGAGAGAAAAATAGAAAACATGAAAGGCGATAAATTTTCTCCTTGCCTCACCCCTATCTTACATGAGCATATTTAGTCAATCTACTATTCAAAATTGAAGTAAATAATTTTCCTACTGAGGACACAAGAGTAATACCCCTGTACGAATCAGGGTCGGACGGGTCTCCTTTGTTTTTATATATTGGTAAAATAATACCCAAAGTCCACACTTCTGGAATGACACCGGAATCTAATATTTTATTAAATAAACTAATATATAGCGGTAACATAACATGATTGTGGACTTAATGTATTCATTTGCTATTTTATCATACCCTGGGGCCTTTCCATTTTTCAAGTTTTTAACGGCTGTCATAATTTCACTTTCAGTAATTATTCCATTCAAAATTTCATTTGCCTGTAAGTTTTCACAATCTGGAATTTCAATATTGTCAGCCTCGAGATCATTGTCACGATTTAATTGTTTAAAATAATTATACAAAGTATCAATATCCAAATCTGAATTAACACTCGGAATTCTACCTAAATTATTTAAAACATTCCATAATTCTCTCGGATCGCTTTTGCTAGTATTCCGCAACTCGATTTCAGCTTTGAACTGGAATTCTTGATAGCTTTTGTTCATTTCAATTTTATAAGCTTTACTCGCAACTTTTAATTAGTACCGACTGTCAACACTGTTTTAACAAGTTATGATTTTTCTTTGCTTTATGAAATTCTTTTCGCTTTTCATGACATTTCATATTAAACCAAGGTCGGTTATGTTTAAACGACCTCTGACTTTTAACAAATTTGCAACCAAAAGTTTGGGAAGACGAATCATTAAATACTTCATTTATTTTATCTACAAAATTGTCTAAATTTGTTTGAATATTTGTACTGTTTACATCAATTTCATTTAATTCACTGATCAATTCTTCAACTGTTAATTTATTTTCAACATTGTCAACAAATTAATTTCTTTTTTCACTAACCCAGCGGACTGGCTTAGTGTGACCATCCGTTGAGTTACCTTTGTCATGCAAAAATTGAAATAATGACATGTAACCTACGATGAATATCTGAGATAATCGGGTCAAACTCGCTGACTACAAATTTGGATATAAAGGGAAATAAGTCTGAAGAGACAATAAGGTAGTCAATTAGACTAGTATCTTTACTAGTTACTTTACCAATATTTTTGTCACTATCAAGTCTACCATTTGCTATAAACATACCAATATTTTTGCAAAAATTAATTAATTTATACCCATACGCATTTACTCTTCCAGTATCTTAACTTGACCTTTCTAATGGAATATTAAACTGACATAATTTATGAATATCATACAATGAATTATCAATATCATCAATACCATCATAATTCAATATTTTTTCAAGATTTTCATCAGGAAAACTGTAGTCACTTAAAGGTCCGCATCTGACATTAAAATCACCAATTAACCCGACCAAAGTATCTTGATCTTTCAATGATATTAGTTCTGACTCAATTTCATCAAAAACATCAGGAGAAGAATACCTGGAGTTTTCAGGTGGTATATAAATGCAACCTAACGACACTGTAGGTAAATTAGTATGTGATTTAACTTTAAGCCAAAGAACAAACTCAGAAGTAGATTCTATAAATTTCAGATGTTTTTCTAAATAATGTTTATAAATAACTGTTATACCTCCTGATTTTTTAACACATTTTTTTCTATCTTTTGAGAAATAAGTATACCCATTTGGTAACTGTAATATATCAAAATTATCTAATTTTGATTCAGCTCATACAAATATATCATTTAATTGTATAAGATCATGGAATTCTTCAAACAACAATTTGTTTTTAAGGCCACAAACATTTAAAAATGAAAGTTTTATTTCATTAGATTTTTCACTGTTTTGAACACTATACTGTCCTCTTGTTGGCCTGTCCTATGGATGGCCCTGTTGAGGTGCATTTACATTGTTCACTGATGGGCCAAAATTTTCCCCTGTGATATGAAATTTGTCGCTGAAGAGCCGTGTACGGGAGGCATTCTTTCATTTGGAATACGAGAGTTTACAGGATCAACGACTTCGGGGAATATTCTACTGCCAACTACATACAATTTATCCTCCTTAAATCGAACACGTTTTCCGGGTCGCTGCTCGCGCTTATAGATAGGCCACAATATATTCTTTCGTTCCATAATTTCAGGTGGATATTGTTCATAAATACTGAACACTGTATCTTTTAATTTGGTTGGAGCCGCTCTTAGTACCCTTTCCCTGTCTTTGCGGCGTTCAAATTTGGCTACAATAGTACGCGGTTTGTTATCCTTTCGAGGTCGGAGCCGATGTACCACATGAAATTTAATATCATCCGGAATATCTAGCTTTTCTCTAATAAAAGTTTTAACAATTTTCTCTGTTTCCATATTTTCAGGGTCATCCTTTTCGCTCGTGTCCTCTGGTATCCCACTGAATAAAACATTGTCCCTCATTGATCTTGATTGCATTTCGACAAGTCTTTCTCTAAGTTCTATGTTTTCTTGTTACATTTTATCCCACTCAACTTGTATGTGATTAACTTGTTGATTACATGTAACATGGTGAACAGCATTTTCAGACCCAAATACGACACTCTCCAATTGTCTCATATTATGCTTGACCTCCACTAATTCTGCTTCTAAAGTCGAAAATTTGTCTTCAATCCCTCCTAATCTTTTGTCTATGGATGGCAGTGCGTCTAAGTAAGATAGCTTTGCATAAATGTCTGAAATAACTGCCTCTAGACAAATTTGTGAGGACTGAGTAGGTGGTGCCAACTTTTGGGGGGAGGGCTGATCGGAAAAAGTTAATCTCTGTTGTACATTTTCAGAAGGCACTGGTGCTGGTGTATTGGTGGGGACATTATAATTTATATGTTGATCATATAAAACTCGCCTTGCACTCTCTATAGAATTCCCAACTGGAGTCCTATCCATTGTGACTTACAATTTACAACAATGTCCGCCATATTGACCCCCATTATCTCTGTCTTATATATTGTATTGAAAGGAATGTTGATTTCTGATTCATTTATAAAGCTTAGTCCAAAATTAAATGACTTTTAGCAAAAATATGATTTGAAAGAAAGATTTTTAATCTCTGGGTCAAACTGACCAAAACTATTCAGATTTTTTTAAATTCTACTTTATAAGATCCCTTTTTAGGAGTTAATATGTGTTTATTTATTTATTTTATTTATTTATCATAGATATGGTTAAAAAGGTAAGATTTTTATTCTTTGGTTTAAACTTAATAGTTACAAATGGCCAAGTTTTTATTTTAAATTTCACTTTAGAATAACCTTTTGAAGGGGTTTATATATTGTATAGTCCAAAATTAAATAACTTTTATCATAAATATGACTAGAAAAATAGATTCTAAGTCTTCGGTTTTAACTTAATCATTAAAAATGACCAAAACAATTCAACTTTTTGAAAATTTTACTTTATAGTAACCTTTCGAAGGAGTTTAAATATTGTGTAGTCCAAAGTTTAATGACTTTTATCATAAATATGATTAGAAAAATAGATTTTAAGTCTTCGGTTTAAACTTTATCATTAAAAATGACCAAAACAATTCAATTTTTTGAAAATTTTACTTTATAATAACCTTTCGAAGGAGTTCATTTGTTGCGAAATTAAGATTTAATGTCTTTTTAGCATTAATATGATTGGAAAAGAAGGTTTAAGGCTTCGGTTTCAACTTAATTTTCAAAAATGACCAAAGCAATTCAATTTTTTTTGAAAATTTGACTTTAGAACAACCTTTCGAAGGAGTTTATGTGTTGTGAAATTAAAATGTCAAGATTAAAAAAGAAGATTTCAAGTCTTTGTTTTAAAATTAATCATAAAATATGATGAAAACAATTCAATTTTTTGAATATGTTACTTTATAATAACCTTTTGAAGGAGTTTATATGTTATTTTATATGTTGCGAAATTAAAATTTAATATGTTATTTACATAAATATAATTGGAAAAGTAGATTTTAAGTCTTTGATTTAAACTAAATTATTAAAAATGACCAAACTATTCAATCTTTTTGAAAATTTTACTCTATAATAACCTTCCAAAAGAGTTTATATGTTGCGAAATTAAAATTTAATAGAAAAAAGAAGGGAAACGAGGAATGTGTCAAAGAGACAATGGCCCAAAGGGGAGTAATAACAACTCAAAGCCACCACAAGATCTTCAATGAACGGCGAGAAAACCCCACACCCAACGGCAGGTCGGAGTCGACCCCTAAATAAAGAGTAATCAAGTTCAGCGAAATATACATCATCCTAGACTCCTATAGACATAAAGTAAACTAAATAGAAAAAGACAAGACACACAAAGGCTTAACAAATTTCCTGACTTAGGACAGGCGAAAACCTGCTTCGGCGGGGTTAAACTAGTTTTATTGGGCCCATACCTTCCCCCAATAGCCAATGTGATAAATAAAAAAAAAATCGTAACAACAGTAAAATTCAGTTGGCAACAGGACTGAGTCAATTGTGAAAAATGAAACTGAAAGAACTAAATATACGGACATAAACATGAAATCACAAGAGACTACAAGCATTTAACTGACATGCCAGCTCCAAACCTATTACCAACTGACAAAGTAAGTTATGTACCCTCAGTACACAGCTTCCATCAAGATCCCTTTCTGTGAGGAGTTTAGCATAATGATTATATGCATATACCGGAATACATAACCCGTGTCCATGCAATACAGATTTTAAAAAATTAGAATGTGTTTAGTTAAAATGCAAAGACCCTATCAAAAAGTCAATGTTAATACCACAGAAGGCCATACGTAATGACTTGACGACAATACATGTACCATAATTATAACCCTTACGAATTAGACGATTCAAAGGTTTTACATGTTTGTTAGGCGAGTTTAAGTATTTTTTACTCTTATGTAAAACATTACCGTAAAATAAGGGATGTCTTTTTAGCATAAATATGATTGGAAAAGTAGATTTTAAGTTTTCAGTTTCAACTTTATTATTAAAAATGATCAAAACAGTTCATTTTTGGGGGGAACATTTTAATTTTTAATAACCCTTTAAGGAGTTTGTTTGTTGTGAAATTAAAATCTAATTTCTTTTAAGTATAAATATGATTAAAAAAGAAGATTTTAAGTCTTCGTTTTAAAATTAATCATTACAAATGCCAAAATAGCTCAATTTTTGGAAAATTTTACTTTATAATAACCTTTCGAAGGAGTTTATATGTTGCGAAATTAAAATTTAGGCAGTGGCTGCGCGTCCACACCGGGTGGATGCGTAGCCCACAGGCTGTGCGTCCACGTCGCGTGGATGCGTAGCCCACAGGCTGCGCGTCCACGCTTCCGGTTCTTGTATAAGAACCGCTATGTGATATCGCTATGTGGACCGCTATGGGATATCTGTTTCCCAGATGACATTAGATCTTTCTCTTTGCAACTAAAGTTTGTTTTTCTTCTACCGGATTTGCCTTTACTACCGGAGTTGACATCTTCAACACGGCGGGTGTCTTTTAGGAAGCAGGAGATGCTTACTCTACCGGTGCACCTGATCTCACCCATGGTTTTTTATTGGGTCCGTGTTGTTCATATTTGTATATATTTGTGTCTTCATTTTGTTTTCTGTGTCGTGCTCATGTGATGTCTTTGTTTCTTTATGTTTCCGATGTTGCCATTGTCCTTGGATTGTTCGCTTTAGACTGGCGGTTTGGTTGTCATTGTCCTTGGATTGTTCGTTTTAGACTGACGGTTCGGTTCTCACTTACTTGTATAAAACCGGAGAATTTTTCGGACCTTCAGGTACACTTTGACATTACAATCTACCAGTTGAAAGTCGAAAGTTTTCAACTAAAATAATCAGCTTTTTGTGTCAACTGGAATTAAAAAAAAATTAAACCTAATATGCCGAAAAGCTTCTGTTGCAGATATAACTTGGATTTTCTGCATTATTACTAACGAAATTGAAACATTCTTTCAGCTGTAATACAAAAAAAAATAATAATAAATAAAAAAAAAAAACAATTTAAAAAAAAAAAAAAATCATTTAAGAAAATTGAGTGTAATGTATTAAGTATGGACAATTGAATTTTTTTAGTTGATTTAACTTTACCAAAATCATTGTCCTTGTCGCGTTTTAAGAAATATAATGTAAGGATCAGTGTCACTGAGGCGATTTATGGATATTTAAAAATCGAAGTCAATTTCACTCTGTATATAGTATACGGTTACAAGTGCGCAAATATTTACAATGCATTTTCCATAGGGGGGTTCCCCTGTTTGGCGATTATCTAAAAATAGACGAAGG
>MJUU01030874.1:8042-22747 GCA_002080025.1 Modiolus philippinarum
TCCGTCTTTTCGTCCGTCCGTTACACTTGAGGGTACTCATCTTTTATCCGCTACTCCTCCTGAACCACTAAATAAATTTTCATGAACTCTTAACACAATCTTTGTGACATAATGAAGATGTGCACCTTCTATTTCAGAATTAGATTTTTTTTTTGGGGGGGGGGTCAATTAGCAAAATATAGACTAAGCCATTACATTACAATTGGTTACTACTTTCTTATCCGCTACTCAGCCTGTACCCCTGAATAGATTTTCATGAAACTCAAACACATTCTTGTGACAGAATGTGGATACGCACCTCCTATACTTCAAAATTTGATTTGATTGGTTTTTGGGGTTGCCCATAGCCAAACGTGGTCTTAGCCATCACATTACATTTGGGTACCCATCTCTTTTCCGCTACTTCTCTTGAACCACTGAATATATTTTCATGAAACTTTATGAAACTTAATGTACATGAGCATATTGTATTTCAGAATTTGCTTTGATTGATTTTTGGAGTTTCCCATAGCAAACCATGAACTTAGCCATTACATTACTGTTATGTGGCAGAAACGACCAATTAAAGTCAGCAAAGATAAAACAAAATTGGCTCAAATTAACTTTTTAATCAGACGAAAAAATAATTATTTTACAAATTAAATACAATATATAACTTATCTGACAATAATGAAGTCCAAGTAATAATCCAAATGAATAGTTCACTTAATTCCACCAATAAATGTCCAATAGAATAATCCTTATAATCCTCACTAAATAGTTGATAATAGATTCACAATAATTGATGTCGATTTCCAATACAAAAGATGTGCGTGATAATCCTGTATAAACTTATTAAACTGACTGACTGAACCCTTTTCTGCTACCTTATTCATATACATTTATCAATTCCAGAAAATTCATAACTAGAACATTCTAATCAACTAATTATCACATGACTAAAATGATTATGTAAGGAAAACCTCTAGAAAAATCTATGTGTTAAAATCTAAATTTAAATTCTAGAAATTTCCATATGTTCTAAGGTGTAATAACCTTGACCATTGTTTATTGTAAACAAGTTACATAACTAGGCCAAACAAATTACATAATATTAAGGCCGTACAAAATAAAAACAATGAATAAAATGCATTATAGAATATTTACAACATTTAATTACCGAAAACACCTCCCCCCGAAAGAAAATGTTTGAATGCAATGAAAAACATTTCAAATAAACAATGAGGTGTTGTGAAATTGATCAAACTCTTGACAATGGGTCTGCAATGACATTATCTTTTCCTTTAATGTGTCTTACGTCTAGATTAAAACCTTGCAAAGTCGAACTCCACCTCAAAAGTCTTTGATTTTTATCTTTCATTTTATGAATAAATTTTAGAGGGTTGTGATCAGTATATACAATGATAGGCTGAATTGAAGCTGTAACATAATTTTCAAAATGTTGTTAAGCCAAAAATCAGAGACAAACATTCTTTTTCGATTGTGGAGTAATTTCTTTGGTGCTTATTAAATTTTCTAGAAAAATAACAAATTGGATGGTCTATTCTTGTAACAAAACACCGCCAGCAGCAACATCACTGGCATCTACTGCTAATTTAAATTGATTAGGATGGCTTTTAGTTCTTCAAATGACTTATCACAACTTTTAGACCAAATAAACTTTACATTTTTTCTCAATAGTTTGGCCAAAGGCTCACTTATTGAAGAGAAGTTTTGACAAAATTTTCTGCAATATCCAGCCATTCCTAGAAAACGCATCAATTGTTTCTTATTCTCAGGTTTAGGAAAACTAGAAATAGCACTTATTTTAGCATCAATAGGTTTTACCTGACCCTGACCTACAACATGTCCTAAATAGTTTACATAAGCACATCCAAATTCACTCTTGGAGAGGTTGACTGTTAGCATAGCACTGCTGAAACGTTCGAAAAAAGTTCGAAGTATCTGAAGATGTTCTTCCCAAGTGTCACTATATATAAGAATGTCATCACTTCACAATTCTAGAAATAACACTATTGATGAGACGCTGAAAAGTTGCCGGCGAATTTTTCATGCCAAAAGCCATTACTTTGTATTGGAATAGTCCATCGGGTGTAACAAAAGCGGAAATTGCACGCTCTGTAAGAGGAACTTGATAAAATCCTTTTAATAAGTCAATTTTTGTAATGTATTTAGCATTTCCGATTTTGTCATTACAGTCATCAATGCGCGGAATTGGAAAAGAGTCAGTTTTTGTAACACTGTTTAGTTTTCTATAGTCCGTACACATACGATAAGTTCCATCAGGTTTTGGCACTAGAATACAAGGCGAGCTCCAATTGCTTTTGCTAGGTTCAATAAAGTCATTTTTTAACAAATACTGAATTTCATCATGCAGGTACTTTTGTTTGATCGGATTCAGTCGATATGGATGTTGTTTAATCGGTACTGAATCACCAACATCAACGTCATGAAATATTTTATCAGTTCGTGTCGGAATGTCCGGAAACAAAAATCACGGAGTAATTGTTTTAACTGTTCCTTTTGAAACGTTGGTAAATGTTGAACTTTCGAATCCAAATCTTGAAGAATCTGGGAATTTTCCAGCTTCGGTGTGATAGATGGCGAATCAATCTTTTCCCAAAAGTCATTTTCAGAATTGTCAGGGTCAACACTAACTACATTTACAGAATGTACAATATTTGTGCTATTTCTATCTATATAAGGTTTTATCATGTTTACATGACACAACATATTATGTCTACGTCTGTCAGGTGTTTTAATAATATAATTTAAATCACTGATTTTCTTTTCAACAATATATAGACCAAAATATCTGGCTTCAAGTGGCTTTCCAGGAACAGGAAGTAAAACAAGTACTTTATCACCAGGGTCAAAATTACCTTTAATAGAATTTTGGTAATACTTGGCTTTCATAGATTCTTGACAGGATTTAAAATTTTTATTGGCTAGTTCACAAGCTTTTACAAGTTTAGTGCGAAAGTCTGAAACATAATCAAGGAGATTTAAATGTTTTTTTTTTTCATCAGATAAAATTTTCTCGCTTAAAAGTTTTAGTGGGCCCCTAACTGTTCAAAAACTAATTCAAATGGACTAAAACCTAAAGATTCCTGGACTGCTTCTCTTACAGCAAATAAAAGAAAAGAAATTCCTTCATCCCAATAGGTCCGCATCATATTTTTTAAAGTTTGATGAAATCGCTCTAAGGCGCCTTGACTTTCAGGGTGATATGCAGATGACCTGTACTGTTTAATGCCTAATTCATACATTACTTGTTGGAAAATGCCTGACATATAGTTTGAACCTTGATCTGATTGAATTGATTTAGGTAGGCCAAACAAAGTTTAAAAAATTTAGTTAAAGCCCTAACTATAGTTTTAGTCTTTATATTTCTTAAAGGAATAGCTTCAGGAAACCTTGTGGACGCACACATGATAGTTAACATGTACTGATTACCAGATTTTGTGTTTGGTAAAGGTCCTACACAATCTATTAATATTCTACTAAAAGGTTCCTCAAAGGCAAGTATTGGTTGAAGAGGCGCTTTTGGAATAACTTGGTTTGGTTTCCCTACTAACTGACATGTATGACAAGATTTGCAGTAATTGGAGACATCTTTTCTAAGATTAGGCCAATAAAAATAATTTAAAATTTTGTTGTAAGTCTTATTAATACCTAAGTGTCCTGACAAGGGAGTATCATGGGCCATGCTTAATATCTCAGCTCTATACACCTTTGGCACTACAATCTGATACTTTACTGCCCACTATGCATCAGCAGATACATCAGAAGGTCTCCATTTACGCATAAGAATACCATTCTTAGTAAAATAAGTGACAGGTTCTTGCAAATATTCACTTTCATCAACAGCCCTGTTGAAAAGACATAAAATTTCAGGGTCTTTATGTTGCTCACTGCTGAACGTAGACATAGAAAAACCATCACCTTGAACCAATGAACTATCAGAAAACTCTAAGGGCTTGTTTGTTTTAACACCAACATCACCAAGCTGACTCATAAATGTATCCGAGAAATCAAAACTATCAGTGCTATTTTCATCAACTTTCTGAGCTTCTACATATTTCTTTTTCATAGCACGAGTAACTGCACAGGCAGGATACAACTCAGAAAACTCTTGTTCAGCAGAATCAGGAACTTGATCAAAAGAAGGCTTGTCTGTCACAATATGATTTCTTTGAACTTTATCCCCAGCTAAATCATTACCAAGAAGAATTTGTACTCCTTCAAAGGGCAATGATGACTTAATTCCTAAGGTCACAGGTCCAGAAACAATATCTGAAGACAAATAAACATTATGGAGAGGAATAGCAGTATAACCCCTAGAATCTACCCCTTTAATAAGAACATTTCTACCAGTACTAGAAATATCATCAAACGGCAGGGTTTTCGCCAACAAAAGAGACTGAGAAGCTCCAGTATCTCTCAAAATTCGAATAGAGGTAGAATTACAAAAATCACTCGAAAGCGACACAAAACCATCACCAATAAATGGTTCGAAAATCTCCATAATGGAACTAGATAGGGATATGACCTCGAGCTTACTAACAGGATCAGAAACAGACTTCACCTCAGAAAAAGAACTATGCACATCTGTATCAAAATGAGGCAAACATTGTGACGAATCAACAAAACCACTGGGTTTAACTACACTTTCCTTCCTTTGCCTTAACCTATAACAGTCAGATATCAAATGGCCTTCCCGCCGTGCGCGGTCCCGGCTGAAGAATAGGCCCGCAGCATCCTCTGAGCTTGGAGTATGAGCCATCCTAACAGAGGACCCCGAGGGAACCCCGGGATATAGAAATAGGACCCAGTATCTCCGGCTTGCGGGGTGTGACCCCTCCTAAACGGAGGCTGACCCCGAGGGTCCCGGGATATAGAAATAGAACCCATTCCGTGGTTGTGCGGGATTAATAAATACACAACCCATCTTTCGGATGGGATGTAAACTCAGGTCCACGTGTTGGAAGAAATGCCACGCTTCCTGCACGTTAAAGAACCCTTGTAGAAAGCTCTTTTTGGGGTGGTCCGTAGGTGATTGGCTACAAGGCTAAATTCCCCGCCCTTGACGATTTCACCCTACTTTTCCAGTGGCAGTCAGAATTTCCCGTCCCATGGCCCTTTCCATACCCCAAAGTGATTATTTATTAAAAAACTTGTTCTCGTCTTAATATAGCTGAAATATTGCTGAGTAGACGTTAAACAATATTCAATCAATCAAATGGCCTTCCTTCTTACAATAATTACAGGAAATCGACTTGAACGGTCTCTGTGACTGGGAGGACTTGGACGAGCTATTTACTGGACGTTGCCTGCTATTTACTTCATTTGTTGGTTTGGGTGAAAAATTTGTGGAATTATTATTTCTGAAAAATTTCTGTGGTATTAAAAAATTGTGTTTTATGTGTAAGTGAAAAATCATCAGCTAACCGTGCAGCAATTTCCAAAGTTTCAGCTTTTTGTTCATCAATAAAAGTTTTAATGTCAGTACTAATACATCTTTTAAATTCTTCAATTAAAACTAGCTGACGTGATTTCTCATGATTGTTATTTATTTTCTTTGATGAACACCAACGATCAAATAGTTGCTCTTTAGTTCTAGCAAACTCTACATAGGTTTGGTCACTCTGTTTTTCTGCATTTCTAAATTTTTGGCGGTAAGCTTCAGGGACCATTTCATACATTGTCATAATCTGAAGCCTGTTCTACAGACAACTGAGTGTAAATTTCCCTTGCTTTACCAATTAACACACTTTGTAATAACATTGACCAATTGTTTTTTGGCCACTTTAAATTCTGAGCTATTTTCTCAAAATGCAGAAAATATTTGTCTACATCCTTTTCTTGAAATGGAGGGACCAACCTGATGTTTTTGGCAACATCAAATGTCTGAGAATTCTGAGAAAGGTGTTGATTCTTTTCAGCTAATTCTAATTTTTTCATTTCCAATTGATGTTCAAATTCTAATTTCAATTTTCTTTCTTCTCTTTCTCGTTCTAATTCTAATTTTCTTTGTTCTCTTTCTAATTCTAATTTTCTAATTTCTAATTCTTTCTTAATTTCTAATTTTTTTAATTTCCAGATCAGGTGTTTGAATGCCAAAAGTCTCCAAAACAGATTTATCGAAATAATCTTCTTCAACCAAATAATTTGCAATCACATTTTGAATTTCTAATTTTCTCATTCCTGATTTAATATTTAATTTCAAATGTTTTCCTAAAATAATTAATTCATCCTTTTTAAGCTTCTCAAAATTCTCCACCTGACACGTAGACATGAATTGTTCTGGATCAATTGACATTTTGTAAAAAATTTTATTGCTGACTTTTTAAAAAAAAATTCTTTTTAACAAAAATATAATAATTTCTTTCTTAAACAATTTCGAAAATCCCGGACGAGCCCCCAATTTCTGTTATGTGGCAGAAACGACCAATTAAAGTCAGCAAAGATAAAACAAAATTGGCTCAAATTAACTTTTTAATCAGACGAAAAAATAATTTTTTTACAAATTAAATACAATATATAACTTATCTGACAATAATGAAGTCCAAGTAATAATCCAAATGAATAGTTCACTTAATTCCACCAATAAATGTCCAATAGAATAATCCTTATAATCCTCACTAAATAGTTGATAATAGATTCACAATAATTGATGTCGATTTCCAATACAAAAGATGTGCGTGATAATCCTGTATAAACTAATTAATCCTGTATAAACTTATTAAACTGACTGACTGAACCCTTTTCTGCTACCTTATTTATATACATTTATCATTTCCAGAAAATTCATAACTAGAACATTCTAATCAACTAATTATCACATTACTAAAATGATTATGTAAGGAAAACCTCTAGAAAAATCTATGTGTTAAAATCTAAATTTAAATTCTAGAAATTTCCATATGTTCTAAGGTGTAATAACCTTGAATAAGGCTGTACAAAATAAAAACAATGAATAAAATGCATTATAGAATATTTACAAAATTTAATTACCTATAACAATTACAAGTGGTTACCTATCTCTCATCCGCTACTCCTCCTGAACCACTGAAAAGATTTTCATGAAATTTTAATGCAGTCTTTGTGACATAATGTAGATGTACATCTCCTATTTCAGAATTTGATTTGATTGATTTTTGGGGTTTCCCATGGCAAAAAATGGACTCAGCAATACATTGCAAGTGGGTATCCATCTTTTATCCGCTTACTACTCCTGAACCACTATATAGATTTTCATGAAACTTTAACACGGTCTTTGTGACATAATAAAAATGTGCACCTTTTATTTCAGAATTTGATTTTATTGATTTTCGGGGTTTCCCATGGCAAAACATGGACTCAGCAATAAATTACAAGCGAGTACCCATCTTTTATCCGCTTACTTCTCCTGAACCACTGAATAGATTTTCATGAAACTTTAACACAGTCTTTGTGACATAATAAAAATGTGCACCTTCTATTTCAGAATTTGATTTTATTGATTTTCGGGGTTTCCCATGGCAAAACATGGACTCAGCAATAAATTACAAGCGAGTATCCATCTTTTATCCGCTTACTACTCCTGAACCACTGAATAGATTTTCATGAAACTTTAACACAGTCTTTGTTACATAATGTAGATGTGCAATTCCTATTCTTCAAAATTTGATTTAATTGATTTTTGGGTTTTATTCACTTTGCCATTAAATTACAAGTGGTGTGTATATTTCTCAACTGGTACGATTCGCACGAGTGTGTTCTACTCTTGACGATTTTAATGAACGTAACCTTACTATCACAGCCAAACTTTTACAACACGGTTACAGATTTCATAAGTTGTTGAATACATTTAAGAAGTTTTATAATAGATATGAACATTTGATGTCTAAACATGGCGTTACTCGTAAACAGCTTATTACTAAGGGCATTTCGAATCCTCGTTTTTACGGAAATGTTTTTAAAAAATGCCAGAAATTGATTAAAAGTCCAGAAAAGCTGGGACGTAACTTACATTCTTTACGAAATAGGGGATATCGACAAGATATTCTGCTTGCTTTGAGACCTAATGACCTGAAAATTTTGCACACATACTGGCCTCTCACTGATACTGCCGGTATCTACTTGAATCTATGATGATTCTTGACCAAACCCTTCGGGAAGTTTTGAATTTGATTTTTCTTCCGTATTGCGACAGTGTTCTACCAGCAGACTAGGCTCCTTGAGCCTAGCCGGCAGTTTAGCGGCGAACACCCCTTGACCCATCTTTCTAAATTATGTATTGTTTTTTTCTTTCACTTCAAAATTGTGGTCATGGAGTTAGTGATCTACCTGTATTGGGTTTTATTCGTTTGTTTATTATTCTAAAGGGAAACGGGACAGATAAAGAGGAGGTTTGGGTACCCATATACCGGTTTAACCCTACCGCTGGCTTTTGCTAGTTCCGGTATCAAGTCCGACTGTCCCGAGTTCCTATCGTTGTCTACGTTTGTCTTTTGTCTTATTCGTGTTCTTCATGTGTAGTTCCATGGCAGATTGTGGCATGTAATTATAATTTTTAGCCATTGTAGGTATTTCCTGTTATCCATTTTTTTACATTTGCAACATAGTACACGATGAAAATCAGATGGATAGGAAATAGATAGAAGAAGGATAAGGTTCCAACAGATAAGATACGTAAGGTATATAGGTAAGTGTTGCACACCGCTATATATAGTAAGAATGATAATATGTAGGTAAGGTGAACTGCAAAGGTGGAGTTTATTTTTGTTCAGATGTACTTGTTCTGGTGAGAGTTTCTCATATGGATACACTGTCATACTTTTAAATGTTATTCTAACCACCTGTTTATAGTTCCCATATCTTAATATTTTATTATTCCAAGTTTTGTTGCAATTGAATCGGTTCGTGCCCTGTGGATGTTTATATGTTCTGGTGGTCTTCTGTAAGTTTTTTTTTGTAGAACAACGAATGACAGCGGTTGTTAGAACACTGTTTGGTTTGTTAATTATATATTTGTTGAAGATCCCGCATATATATATGAGTTAAGAAACATTGATATAGTGTTGTTCGATATCTAGTAGTGAATTCCGCTAAATCCTGTGCTTCGGACCGTCTTGAACTTTCTATCACTTACTGCGTATGCTTTCATTGTTTATATAATTTTGAATTTTGAATCTGTATTCAAAGCTGCAGAAAATAAAATTTTGTTTTGGCAGATTGTTTTGTCTGTTAAAATCTGCAAAGCAGAATAACTACCTTTGCAAATATTTTAAGAACTTAAATTCTTACGTGTATGTATTTACTGTATGAATTACTGTTTAATTTGTCGAGGAATGCCAAGGAAGCAACCGTTTTAAGTATACCCATCAGTCAAAGTTCAGGTTTAACCCCTACAAGCATCGCTTTATTTCGGCATCGAGCAACTGTTCTACTACTACCTTGTCCATCCATTTAACCAGTGCACTTTCTTGTATAAAGGAGTTAATTATAAAATATTGCAAAAAAATTTATCAAAACTCTGATGTCAATTACTTTTGGAGTGTACAAAAATTCTATTGAAGTTTTAGATAAATTGCAATCAATACAAAAACCAGTTTCATTTATCGACAGTTATGATTTTTCTACAGTTTATACAACGCTTCCACATAATTTGATTAAATCTAAATTGGGACAACTGATGAAATGGTCTTTTAAATTTTCTGGACTGCAGTTTATTTGTTGTAACAAAAAGCAAGGATTCTTTTCTAATATAACTTACAACAATCATTCCTCCTGGACATGTGATGATACGATTAAGCACGTTATCTTTTGCTTGACAACATTTTTGTTCGTTTTGGCAACATTGTTTATCAACAGGACATTGGCATTCCCATGTGTACAAATTGTGCACCTCTCATTGCAGATCTTTTTCTTTTCTGTTACGAACGTGACTACATGAAAAAATACAAAATGGAACCATACAGAACAGTGATCAACTTATTTCTATTTTCAATGATAGCAGTAGGTATATTGACGATATCCTTACTATTGGCAATCCCCAGTTTTTAAATTATGTCGACATCATTTACCCACAACAACATAAACTTAATAAAGCTAACAATTGTTCCAAATATTGCCCTTTTCTGGATCTATCTATCGTCGTTGACGATAAAATGTACAATAAAGGGATGATTTTGACTTCAGTATTAAGTTTATATTTCTCAACTGGTACGATTCGCACGCGTTTGTTCTACTCTTGACGATTTTAATGAACCTTCAAACTTTTGCAGCAAGGTTACAGATTTCATAAATTGTTAAATACATTTAGACTGGGCTCCTTTAGATAGCCGGCAGTTTAGCGGCGAGCCCTCCTTGACCCATCTTTCAAAATTACGTTTTTGTCCCTCTTCTTTCCTTCAAGATTGTGGTCATTGAGTTAGTAGTCTGATTTGGGTTTTATTCGTATGTTTATTATACTATAGGGAAACGGGACGGAGAAAGGGGAGTTTTGGATACCCATAAACCGGTTTAACCCTACCGCTGGCTTTTGCTAGTGCCGGTACCATGTCCGGCTGTCTCGAGTTCCTATCGCTGTTTACGTTTGTCTTTTGTATTTTTATTGTGTGGATTTGTCTTTCATCTTGGGCACTTGAAAGCTGGTATTTAAACGAAAATTAATGTTGAAATCCTCAGTCGTGGAAAAAGACTACCTAAGAACTGGTCTTCAAATGTTGACTGAGTTATGGCACCAAAGTCATTTGCTACTGGTATGCTTATGTAAAATTTGATATATTTATGGTGATCGACAGATAGATTGTTTCTGGTATGAAACGAAAGAAATGGAGAAAATGAACACGGAGCTACAACGCCTATGTTTTGTGTGCTGTGCCCATACATGTACAAATCTTCTTAAATAAATCTGCACATTAATGATCATTTAAATATAACATAAACTCGATTTAAAATCTAATTCAATTTTCAATGAAGTGATAACTATTTAGAATCTTTGTGTTGAAACTGTAACTGGAGAAGAAACATGGTGCATCTTTTAATCGAACTTTCAAAAAAAAAATGGATAGATAGAAAATTAGATCGGTAACTAAATAGACAAACTAACGATTAAATGTTGTTAAAATAGACAAGTACACACATATTTGTAAAAAGGGGACACAGACACATAATGTTGAATTTTGAAACTATAATCAAAATTGCAAATGGTTTTGTGTTTTATTCAACGAAAAGAAAAGTTTTTTACGAATATTTAAAAATATGTTCAAGTAGATCTTTTTAAAAGTTGTCACAATACATGGATACAAGAACAATCACATACAAAGTAATTATGAAATACAAGACAAGAAGAGAAAGACCAAATAGGATAAAATAACAAATTAAGTAGACAAAACATTAACCCTTGGCAAATAAAACGGAACGCCGTTGGAAGGCATGGCGTATTCCAGTCATTCTAGTGCTGTCTTTGCTAGATGTGTGAATTAGATCCTTTTGCAGTGATGTCATGAATTTGTTTGCTCATTTTGGAAACTTATTTTGTTATTTCATTGAACTTATCCAACAAGGTGCTGACTATGCTAACTAGAATACAACACCAATCTCTACATGATATTATTAAAATAACTATTTATCATTACTTACTGTTTTTCTTTACTTTGTCCTTTGCCTTTCTTCTACCCCAGTATCATATATTTTTTAATACTAAGAAGACAAAATCAAGCCTGAAACGTTATCGTGTTCTACACGGCAATCCATGTTCTAAACCAATAATACTAATTTCAACTTATTATGTTGGGCAGACTAACACCTCACAACTTGAATCAAGATACAAAAACCGCTATTTACAAATCATGTCACACTTGTCATATCAAGGAACCAACAACTCTTAATTAAGTAACGACGATGTTACCACACCGGGCGTTTTATACGACAATCCTGAGAGAACAGATAGACGGAAAACACTATACTATAAATATTCTAGGAAAGATATGCCATTTGTTAACAACATTCAAGATTAATTTGTCTTTTGCGTTTTGTTGCGAAATAAAGCGACAAATGATATCTGATAATCCGAGGCCAGACAAAATAATTTTTGGACGTGTCCATGCTAAAACAGAAGAAAGGACTGATTGATATTGTAGACTCTTGGAATATATAGGAGAACAGCGGCCCAACATGAATTTCAAATTGGTGAAATATCTGTTAACAATTGCTACATTATGTCGCCAAAATGATAACAATTCCACTTCCTAAAAACGAACAGCAGAGAGAGGACGAAAATGTAGCCTATCCTTACCAGATAGCCAGTCTTGAGCCTGGATGCAACACAGGGTGACACTAAAATAATATATATCATCCAGTGCTAAAGTGACTTCTGTTATGAGAAAGCGCACCAAAATGTATTCCGTTCTCTACATAAAATAAATCAGACAATATATATGTCTCAATTCTAAATTTACGAAATGAAGCAACCAATAAAACCAAAATTATGTTCAATATTAGAGCCAAAGGAACGTGTGAACGCATGGAACCTTTAGCTAAGAACTTGCATCAAATACAATGAGATCATTTTAATCAATGCAAGTGACAAAGACACAATAAAGTCAAATTCAAGTAGTTTTCAGTGCAGTTGGGATAAACACACAATACAACCAGATGAGGTATGAAAAGGCTTAATATTTGGATAATGATACACTGTAAAAGTACATAGATATCGAATGAACGACAAAGCACCTAGACAAATCCTAACTCAAGAATATATATAGCAGCATCACACGAATTGTTTTGGAGGAGTTTTAGTGAAGTTTTCGTATTGGAAGGATGAGGTTACTTTTAAAATTTTGGCATTTATAATTTTTGTAATTTCCAAACGTTATTCTGACCACGATCACGATTTTGTAACAAGTTTTTTTTTTACAGTCGTCTTCATGAGTGCCTTTTTTATTTGTCTATATGTTGTTATCGTCCACACTAGCTTGGGACACCAGAGATTTTGTCGGGCAACGGTTTACAGTGATTGTAAGAGCACTTTGCCAGTTTAATTTATGTTTGTTGACCATTCTGCATCAATGACAAGAAAAAAACATGGATACAGTGTTGTTTAATGATCTCCAATGGTCGACAATGTTTCTGGTGCTTTCCACATTGCTTTGTCTTTATACCTCATGGACTTTGGCTCTTGACGATTCTGTTGGGTGATTTTGATGTTATCCCCATTCGACCCATTCGACATTTAGCAAATTAGCAAAAAATCTGTACTAACAGGCGCTACGGGATTTCTTTAACTTGCTTTGAGGTATGAGCATTGTTGAAGTCCTCATGGTGACTTCAGAATGAAGAACAACAATAAAAGCGTTGTTCCTTTGTTTTGTTCTACTTTGTAGTCCCATGTACATTAACACCATATCGTTTCATTATTTATTTATCTTATAATACCAAGTGTTACGTTGGGCGTTTAGTCAGACATGTTGAGCTAATCCCTATTTATTAATAGAACAATGATAGTGAAACAGAGGCTGTAACCAATGACAGCATTTTGGTAATTTATACATACATGACATCCCCCTTTCTCAAGATGAAAAATTTTTTTAAAAAAATTAAATAGAAAAATTATGAAATCAAACTTCAAATTCATGAAAATGACTTATAAATTGTGACTCAAATAAGTTGATCTGAAATTGAAATATTAAAATTCAAACAATTAAATCTTTGTAAAACAATAGAATTATTACAATAAAATGTACTTATCAAATTAAACTTTAATGTCAATAAGTATAGTTTTATTCACTTTTAAATTTATCATTCCTAGGTGTGAAAGTCTGTAGTTTTTGTAATGTCCTATCACCTAAACCTAAATCCTAACTAAATGTCACATGCAATTTTATATACACATCCTTTTGAATGAATGCAGTCACGATGAATGGCGTCGGAATTTCACTTACAATAATTTATAAGAATAATCTTATTTCTGATAATGATTCACATATACTCTGCTTTTTCACTTTTATATTTCATATTCACATATATATCTATTTTCACTTAATTGCTATTTTTGATATGATAATGATTCACATATACTCTGCTTTTTCACTTTTATATTTCATATTTTCATATATATATAATTTCCACTAAATTGCTTTTCATTTTCACAACATAATTTTTAACACATATTGCTGAACTATATTTGCCATTCATTCCTTCTTGATTTATGACTGCACAAAATCATTAAACTTCGCCGGTTTGTTTATATTTCTTCCAGAGCGTGTTGTAATTATAGGTCGTTGCGGCGGGTTATCAGTTTGTTTTGGAATTTCCACTCGAAGGTCGTTGTCCTCATTATCTGATGATACATTTGTAGCACGTGTCGGTTTTAGATCACGTCTATTGCGGCGATATAGTTTCCCATTTGTTGTTTGTACTATGTATGACCTCGGTGCATGATGTTTACATTTAACTGTTCCAGATTTTGACCATTTCTCGCCATCATGAATTAAGACTTTTTCTCCATTTTCAAGTGGCACAAGCGGTTTCGATTTCATGTCATAATAATGTTTTTGCTTATGCTGTCTTTCCTTCAGTTTTCTCCGAATATCCTGTGTGTTGTTTGCTTTTAACAATGGAGTTGTAGTTGGTAATTTGGTTTTGATTCTTCTTCCATAGAATATTTGTGCTGGTGATAATCCTAGATCTTGAACTTCTGTGTTTCTGTAATCGAG
>MJUU01030875.1:6398-38199 GCA_002080025.1 Modiolus philippinarum
AGATGATAATTGGGTCACTTTGACCTACATTTTACACTTGACTGACTTTGGTTTAAGTTTCTATTAATGTTTATATCTGAGATACTACACGTTACACATAATGATCTTACTGTTAAGTGGATGCACCTTCTACATTCATCTTTACATCTTTAGATTATATAAGGGTTATTATTTCTTAACAGCGGGCGAGGGGATTAGCTGTCGTTTGCGACTGCCCCAACTTCTAGTTATGATTATGTTCAGAGAAAGATACAGGCCATTACATGTGACAAGTACATAGATAACTGAAAAACAAGCAAAAACAGGAGTAGAGGCAAATTCTAAGTCCATTCAAAAAGAATTATTTATTTCTCAAGCTCTGCCAGTGTCTGCAAAAAGGTGACTGCATCAAAATTTTTATTTCAATTTTAGTATTTGTTCCAATATCTTAGAAATTAAACTCAGATGTATCTATTATAAAACTGAAATCTAAATTAGATTTTAGCTAAGAAAAAAGAAATAAAAACTGCCCATCGGCATCTAATTTAAAGTAAAAATGCTTGCGAAACAAACAATTTATTTTGAATGGCATAACATTAAAATCCAAAAATGTGGCAATTCAGATGTAACACAAATGGATGCAACATGAAGACAGAACAAATTAACAAAAATGAATAGGAACACCACAAAATGAAACTATTAGAATGTTTAACTCCCACAAAAACTAAATAAGGTGCTCTGGATGAGTGAGCATGATCTACTCCATGCTTTACATCTGTTTATCCCCTTAGTTTGCAGACAATAACAAGGACAAAGCTGTACTGTAAATATCATCGGCAAAGAGAAAAGTAGAATATAACAGTGTGATATATTTCAATCTGCTGTCAAATATCACTGTACAAAATACAGGCAGAACAAACCCTGTCAGCTTCTATATGTTTTCTTCCATTTTATTTTGAAATTGCATACACGCAAGCCAGAGGGTAAAGGCTTAATGTATCTTGCAGTGACTTAAAGTATATCAAGGTTATGAATATGAGTTATATTATGTTTTCATAATTTGGAACCAGTACATCTCAATTAGGATCCTGATAAGTTTTTAATGACAATGAAAATTTTGTTACATTGGATAACTGTGTGTAATTAATATCTATGCATGTACATAATGTCACTCCTGTATTATTCATACAGTATTCTTGTATTAAAATTTAAATTGAATTTTTTTGAATTTGAATTTTTTTGAATTTGTGATTAAATATTACTGTTTCCTCTTTGCAGCTCTACAAAGATCATCATCAAAAACTTCATTGTATGCATCTAGATCATCATTGTACAGCAGGAGGAGAGGTAGTGGGCGGGGAGATCGACTTGAATCATGTGCAGATTCTTTAGCATCATATGCTCATGATGATATTGACTATTATAGACGATCACGTAGATCACACACTGACTTTGACTATTACGATGACGATGATGATGATTTTGGTGGATATGAAAAACCAATTTCTCGTAATGATCGTTTACGAATGTCTAGATCAGATCATGATTTAGGACGTGGAATGAGAGAAATTTCGACACAAACTTTACGTGAAACTGCTACCCAGACTGGCTTAGAGGAGTCTGTAGTAATACATAAAAAGAGAACTGTTAAGAAACGCCCAAGGTCAAGAAGTATGTCCGCCATGGGTACTCAAACACTAAAGAAAGAGAAAACTAAAAGACGAACGAAATCTAAAGAGAATTTGGCAACTTCTGACGAAGAGAGAGAACAGACTGATATAAAGAAACCCGACACAAAACCAAAACCTAAGCCTAAGCCAAAACCAAGGAAATCTTTAGCCAGTGTTGATAATGCTGTCCAGTCAGATAATGAAGCTATAAAGAAACGTTCAAAGAGAAGAACAAAATCTGATGCACATAAAGCTAAAAGTATGGAGGATGTTTCACGAGAAACAGAGAAGGACAAAGCTATTCCTGGACCCCAAATACCACATCCTGTACAACACAGTCAGACTGTGCCATCAAACCTTCAAAGCTATGGACCTCCAGGGACTATTCCAGTGCCTCCTCCATATTCAACTCTACCACATGGACCACAGCCTACTCAGTATGTACCAAGTCAGGGTCAGCCTGTATTTCTACAAGGTCAAGGGCAACCAGTGATGGTACAAGGACAACCTCCAATGACTTTTCAACAGCCAGTTATGATGCAACAAGTACCAAGTAACGTTGTTAATGGCCCACCACAACCAAGGAAATCAAACTGGGATGCACTTGTTGCATTAACTGAGAAACAAAAAGCTGGTGTTCCAACTGATACTGAATCAGTTATAAGTTCAGTGTTTACAAGTAATCCTCCACCAACTTTCATGCCAGGACAAGCAGGGTATTATCCTTATCAACAGGGTTATAACCAGCAGCCAGTTCCACAACAAATGGTTCAGCAGCCATACCAGCAACAACCTGTACAATACAGTCAACCTACACAGGCAGCTCAGTACCCACCATCACAAGGCTGGGTGCTCTCAGGAGAAAACCATGATATGTCAGAAAACAGCGCTAGCAGTAGTGGTACAACAGGAAGTGGAAGTTCGACATCAGGGATGTATAAGATACAGTCATCTGTGCCACAGAGTTTACAATCTCAGGGAAAGTCATCATGGGATAGATTGAAGGAAATGACAGATCAACAGTACAAAGTTACCTCAGAGAAAAATGACAAAAATGAAAGTGTTGTGTAGCGAATTCATTTATGTTGTTTTTTTCTTTTAACAGTTTTTTTTGTCGGTTTTTATGATTTACATTTTATATATACTGTTCATGACACTGATACATCTATTTGTTTAAATCTAAGAAGTATTTGTTAGAATTTTCCTCACTTGTTTGTAGGTACATAATTATTATGTAGTGGTATATAAAACACTACTTACCTTAAAATAATTTTCCAACAAATAGGACAAGATCCTCTGTATGCCTTTTCTCCTGGAAAAGTAATTTTGTTGTTCAATTCAGTTGGAACCAAGAAATGTGTAAGCAATTAATGCAATTTCATCTTGAACTTTTTTTTTGTGTGTGATTAACCTATCTAAACAATAAAATTTATTTGAGCTCCTATTGAAAAAAACAACATTCCTACAAATTTCAAAATGCTTTGAATTTTTACCTTTATTTGGACCCTTTTCACAGCTTTAAATTTGCTCTTTGAAATACGCACTTCATAGTAAAATCATGAAAGTGTATAGCAGATATACTTTCAAATAATTCCAGTATAAATTACACAACTGTCAATATAGGGATGCTAGATAATTTCCTCTGAAGAAAGGAAGAATTATTGGCATCTGTTGCATATTTCTCGTGAATATTTTGATGAATAAAGTTGGTGGGTATAGATATAGGCATGTTTAAAGTGGAGATGTGTTATATTTGAATTGACTAAGCTGCAATCACAGGTTATTTTGTCTCTGGATAAGTTGCCAGCTATCCAGTTATTGATTGTAACATACTGAACATTCCAAACCAAAACTAAACCAAAATACAGATTTTAAGTACCAAAATCAAACCAAACAAAAATATTCTGGTTCATAGAAACTTTGGTGAATTGTTACTCCCTATGGTTCATAGAAACTTTGATGAATTGTTACTCCCTATAGTTTTCAGGACTTTTCTTGAAATGCTTTGATATATTGAGATCTACCATCTTATATATTGTTGTCAAGTGAGTTTTGTAATGAGGTCATTTAATGATTTATCGGAATTATTGATCTAAAATTGACTTGTTTGTAGTTTTAAATTGGATGGGGGTCTTAGTTTTATCTTGGCCAGTAGTGGACTAAGCAGATGGGGACCTAGTATTGCCTAATTAAGCAGTAGGGTACTTAATATTGCCTAAGCAGTAGGGGACAGAATATGTGTTTGTATATACAATGTACTTATGTTCTTAATTATCGGTAAGTTGTTGTTGAAATAAAAGAATTATCAATTTGATAGGATTAATCGTGTATGATTATTTACAAGCTCAAAATGATAAACACTTGTAATTTATCACTGCCATATTTACATGTTTATTGAATTAAATTTATTTTGATTTTATTATGATATTTTGATTTCTTTTCTACATTGTTGTGCTTTTGTCTGTGTAATGAAAATTTCAGAAGGAAAAAAATAATTGGTTGTGAATTGTGTGGTATGCTTCATCAATACTTATCCAAATTCTGACTTTGACTTTATAGGAATACATTGAGTGGATTAATTTTTCTGTTGCTAAAGTTTGAAAGCATTTAGAGATTTATGATTATTATGATGTACCTGTTAAGATTTATATACATGGGAGTTATTCACAGGGGAACAAATATTCATCATATCGTATCAAATGAGAAAATTTTTTTGAGGATCAATAAAATTGTCCTGTTCGTTTCATTTGTTAATTTTGATAAAAAAAGACTACAATCTTTTCAAATATACATGTACAGTATTCATGTTTGCTTTAATTAATGGAATTTAAATGTCTCAAATACTTTTGATTAATTTTAACTGTAAAAATTAAGAAATTTCTGTAATTCCATCCATATTTTTGAATGATCTTCATTTTATTTAGTTGCTAAGGGCAACAGTTTAATAACATGTAATGCAGGGATATTACCTACTTATGTCTCATTTGAGTATTGTAGTATAGATTGTAGTAATCAGAGACATGTATTGTAGCTGTAGTTTTCTTTCATTCATGAAAATTGTTGAATAAGATATTATTGAAGCAAAATTGAGAAAAATCATATCATAATTGTTTGTAATAGTTTTATCCAGTGAAATTAAAAAAGAAATGTTTTATTTTGATGACTTTCAAATGTAATTAGTGTAGATAATCATATAATTTCTGTCATTGGCAAGTTTTCTTTGAAAATATTGGCCTTTATACCCCATATCCAAGTTCTGGTTTAGAATCATAAGTCTTTCATTTCCAAACTCATGGAGAAAATGTCACGTCATAAAGATCAAAATGTCATAAAATTGTTTTCAGTGGTGACATGGGATGGACACAATTGTGACATATACTGGAAAAACAGAAATTTGGATATATATTTTATTGTAATACTTGAAGAATTAATGTAAAAATAGATATGTTAAATTTGTATATAAGCAATATGCATAATCAATTTTATATGTATATTTCTAGTCTTGATTAAGTTTTAATGATTAGTGCTCTATGATGTTTTGGAAGTCTTTTGTCGTGTAGTGTTTTGAAATATTTTATTTTATTAATTTATAAATCATTTAATCTTCAATTTACATTCAAATGTAGAACTACATGTTTTAATGTATAAATATTATACATTGTACTTGTATGAGTATGTATATTATGAGTAAATCTATGTAATGTAAACATTTATGTATGTTGTCAGTAAATAATGTAATTGTATTTTCATGTAAAGATAGTATATATATTTAACAGTGCAATTAGGTCATATCTATTGTTTATAATTCACATTTTGTGTTTTCTCTTTTCAGACTAGTTATATAAACCAATTTCATCTGTATATTTTTCATTTAAAAATCGTAGTACTGCTTTGATACAAGTACTAAACAACAAAATGATGTTATGTCATTGTAATTTAAAAATAAATTTTGATCATAATTTTGGCATTGACTTGTTTGGAATTGGATTTTTTTGTCAAAGGAGAAAATAAGAATAAAATAAACTAAGAATAAAGGAAAGGCTTCAATATGTAAAAAATTTCAATAAAGGAAACATTATGACATCATATGTCTTCTTCTGTAGATCTGTTGATATTTAAATCAAATACAGAAATATATGTATTTTTAGAGTGTTGAATCTTGCCTTAACTATAATTAGTGTTTTGCTGACACACTATAATGCTGCAGGCAGCACATAGTATATGTAGAATCATTTTATTATTATTTGGTATAACCATATTACATGTGCCATTAATAAAGCTGCTATTATTATTATATTTTATTTAAAAAGTATTTAACTCTGTTGAAGGATGTATACCAAAGTATAAATCAAGTTTAAATCATATGAATTTGAGCTATTTTAAAGGCTTGGCTTAAGCCTTGTGAATTTCTATGGAAAATTTTTGAATTTCCTGTTTTTATACGACCGCAAAAAATTTGTGGCCATATAATGGTATGGTGCTGTCGTCGTCGTTGGCTTTGGCATTGGCGTAGTTGTTGTCGTTGTCTGTAGATACTTTTGTTTTTGGTCAATAACTTAAGTTCCAGTTGATCAATCCTTACCAAATTTTAACACAGTGTTCCTTGACTTAGAAGGAAGGTTTGGTATGGTTTTGATTATTGTAGCCCCTTCCATATTTAAAAAAGGGGCCAAAAAGGGACAAAATGGGTGTTTTCACATATTTGACAGTAGAACTTTAATTATTTAATGGATTTTGATGGGGTTTCTTTCAATATGCTCTTGGGGAAATTTCCAATCTGTAATATGCCAACAGATTTCACGTAGAATGTACCATTCATGAGATAAATGGGGCCCAAAAGGGTGGAATTTCAAAAATTTCATTTTTAAAAAAATTTTTTTAGTCCGATTTTGATGCAGTTTTTTGCAATGGATTCCTTATGAAAAATTAACATGGCACTGCACTATCAGATTTTTGATAACTTTTTTTCTTTCCAAGCTATGAGGGGCCCAACAGGGCCAAAAATTCAAACATGCAGACTACCTGAAATTTTTGTTTTCATCTGATTTCAATGGGATTTTTTCTTTAGATTCCTCTCATTGTAAGCTTTCAGTAGTATGCCAACAGATTTGGCATAACTTTTACCGTTTCTGAGCTATAACGGTTTAAAGGGGCCAAAACTGCAATTATTGGAAATATGTGAAATCTTTATTTTGCATCAGATTTTGATGGGATTTTTTTCTTTGGATTCCTCTCATTGTAAGCTGTTAGCAGATTGTCAACAGATCTAGGGGTCAAAGGGGCCAAAATTTTAGTTGGTAGTTGACAGATTTTGCCTAGCTCTTATGAAATCCTATTAATAAGAGATTAAAAGGGCTAATTCTTATTTTCACTAGTTTGTGTCAAATTAATTAATTTGTCAAGGTCCTTGTTGTGTCCAGCAAATTACTGTGTCCACATTCATTTTAGTTGACACTTGTTCAAATTTCAGTGGTCAGCATGCTGCATTCATATCATGCTGCGCTTGGCGTAGCCCTTTATTATGTAAATAATTTGGGGAGGGATTGTTACTTGTTTATTATGTATATAACCATATCATTATTTTACTGATACATGTAAATATTTCTTGGGCTATGTTTTGTTAGAGGTCTGTTGTTATTTTGGCTTTTACTTAAATGTTAATATGACCCTTACATGTACAATTTACCTTTCTATCTCAAACATGCATTTTCAATTTACTTATTTTTGTATAAAATTCTCCACAAATGTAACTTGTGTTGTACTGATGTTGTCACTTTTTAAAACCACCTTTTTAACTGATAAATCTTAGTGTTTGTAAGCAATCTTAATAAAACAATAAAAATTTGAAATGAAAATCAATTATCTTGATTTCTTAAATTTTTGCGAAAGAGTTTCTGTATGATTTTTTCACATTCTACCAGTTAGTCAGATATGCTTTGGCCTTTGTGTTTTTTTGGTAATTATATTTTTGATATTATAATTGAGTGAAACTTTCAAACAGTGAATAGAAAAAACAAAAAAATAGCATTGATCTACTTAAGTTCATTGCATTCTAAAATTAAATTTGTGATGTAAAAATTTTTGTCGCATGTAAATGTGCATTTGTCGTATTTTAGTTTTAGAATTATTTTGTATAAGATTAACATACTTTAGGTCAATAATTTATGATTTGTAAGTTTGTCTTAGGTAGTACATGACAGTCTGTCATATGGCTTTTGTCCTTGACCTCAATTTCATGGTCTAGTGAGCATGTAAAGTTTCTTTGATTAGGTCATTTTCTCAGTAACTATAAGTGGTAGGTCAATGATATTTGGTATATAGGTTAATCTTGAATAGTACATGACAGTCTGCTAAATGACTTTTGTCTGTGACCTCAATTTCACAGTCCAATGAACATGTTAAGTTTTGTGCTTAGTTTAGTTTGTCAGTAACTATTAATGGTTGGTCAATGATATATGGTATATAGGTTGGTCTTTGGTAGTACATGACAGTCTGCTATGTGGCTTTTGTCTTTCACGGTCCAGTGATCATGTTAAGTTTCCCAGTATCTTTTAATGTAAGGTCAATAATATTTGTTATGTGGGTTTGTCTTAGATGGAACATGACAGCCTGCTATTTAGCTTTAGCCCTTGACTTCATTTTCATGGTCTAGTGAACATGTTTGGTTTTTCATTATCTATCAGTGGTAGGTTACTGATTATAATATCATTTTGGTTTTGGATGATACATGAAAGTCTGCTATATTGCTTTTTTCAGTTACCCTAATTTCACAGTCTAGCGAACATGTTAAGTTTTCTGATTTAGTTAGTTTGAGTTTTCACCAAGTAGGGATGGGCGAGACATCAATTTGGGTCCACACTTGTTATCTTTATATTTGAACTGCATAATTTTTAAGTAAGTTCACAAACAAAAAATATACAATTTTTCATGATAATAATTTTTTCTTCATAATGAATACATAAAAAAATACTTATGTTGATAATTTACGATGCAAAAATTTATTTTGACATTAAATATTTTAAATGTGACTACACCCTCCCACTTGAATTCTCGCAACTCTCTGAATTGAATTTGTTATCTGGCTGTTTTTGGGCAGGAATCCTTTAATGTTGCAGCCATCAATCTGCATGAGATACAGTACCCAACATTTATTAAGGAAACCTTTTTTGTTTTTTTTTTATGTAGTCACAGAAATGGATGTATTGGTTTTATTCCACAAAAATTAATATGTTAAGCCAATAAAACCAGTAATTTTATACATGACATTTAAGAAAACATGCCAACTGTGTCACTTTTTTGTTTTTTAACATTAAATAAAACAATGTATGTTTTGAGAAAACATCAAAGGTTGGTAATAACCTTAAATTAATATTTTGTTAAGATAAGTGCTAGTTAATATTGTTACTTTTAAAAATATTCCATATTCAGATAAACAGGTTGCTTGAGTATTTTGTCTTTATAATGTTTTAATTCCAAAAAAATTGTAGCAAAAGTGTAAATTTAAGTAACAGAAGTATGGTATAGCAGTTTTCTGCAAGTAATTTGGTTGCCTTTTTCTGGTTTCTGATTCATTCATGCACCATGGCAATTCAGTTATTATAAGTTTTTATTGTGTTCCTTGTAGCTACCGCAATAGAGATTCATGTTCTATAATTCTATCAAAACTGTGAAATGTCAGTTTAACTGATTGTTATTCTTTGAATTCGAAGACTTCGGAAAAACAAGATACTGGATCTTAAATTTGAAAACATCATGTGTTAATTTTCACTTTTTTTTTTCACCCAAATAAATACAGAACCTACCATTACTCATTTATTTTGTTTCTAGCTTTTCATTAATAACATTGTTTTTTCACGTTTACTTGAAATTGACTAATCCCACTTTTGCCACCTGTTGGCAGATAGATAGATTATATAACGACAACTTTTCTATCAATATTTGTGAATATTTATTTAGCCATTTGAAGCAATAGATTTTTGAAACTTGGAATTTTTACATAAGCTGCACAGATATATTCAATATACTGTAATTGTACTTATTTCGCGGTGTACTTATTTTCACATTTCGCGGTCAGCAACTTTCCGCGAAAATAATTACCCGCGAATGTAATAATTCAACATTAAAGTTAAAAGGAAAGCACTCACTTCCGTGAAATTAAATACACGCAAACTTGGATTGAATGGAATTCTCGCGAAAATAAGTACCCGCGAATATAAGTACAATTACAGTAAATCAAGAGTTATTACGCATTTGGCCAATTCTGAGAAATTGGTCTAGTCTTTAATATTGCTACTAAATATTGATATGATGAGGACTTGATAATGATGTTTGTGACTACCATTTGTTTATACTTACATGTTCAATGTCACAAAACTGCAGTACAGATCCTTTGTTTTTTTGGTTTATGATGTATATAATTCATATAAATGACTTCATGGGACATCCTTAACATTCCTAGATGTTTCCTCTTTTTACTTTAAAATGATACACAAACATTAATCTTTAATAGCATAACAATCATACCTGCCAACTTTTGAAAATCTCCATGGGGGTTTTTATGCGCGACCTTCCTTTTCAGTCATGTGAGAGTTCGCGGCGTTTTGCGCGAAGTTTTTTTGTCTAATACTTGATGCTCTTTTTTATCAAATACAAATATCCAGGTGTTATAGAAGATTTTACTTTTTATTGAGGGAGGCAAGCCATTCCTCTTTTATTGTGTTTTTGGGCATTTCTTTTGGTTCTTAAATATTTTTTGTCAAATAATCAATTGTGAACTGTTTTTGGACCGTTTTGTGTTTTATGTTCTGTTAAATTTTAACTTAGTTTTAACTGTTAAAGGGAAACAAAAAGCAGTGCTTGCTGTTCATCATTATGTTGCTCTTATTTGAATTTAGAGTTGACTGTTTTGGGGATTATGAGCTTGTTGATGAAACCATTCTCTCTCTCCTTTATTATTTGTCTGATGTACATTTACTGCATTTCTCCTTTTATTCCATTCTTCTATAAATAAAGCAAGCATTACATTTTTTTTAATATTTATTGCCTTTTCTGATTCAGTCAAAAGAGTGGTGTTCTGGGATTTTGAGTGACCTTTTGTGCATTACAGTACCAATATCTTTGTTAACGTCGTTAAGGCTACTCAGTTCAACTATGCAAACTCTGCAGAACGGGGGAACTTGCAACGACCTATAGCTAGTCACTGGCATAGCCAACCACGGAACTGTCAAGTGTGGTGCTTGCAGCTCGTTGTATCAGGGATTGTGAACCTTGATTCATAACTTAAGAACTGTTCACTATGATTGCCGGTGGTCCATCCAGTTACATAACTTTATTTATGTTGCTGAAGCCTTAAAATCAACAAAAAATCAACCAAACTCATCATATTTACGATTGTTTACGTGCCGGCTCCAATCAGCTGTTTTTCACTCCCAATACCGCGTGATAGATGTAACACCGATTCTGATTGGCTAATATCGAGAATATGGTTAACTCCCTTTCGAGAATTTGGATTATCTCCCTTTCAACAACCAAAATCGTGTAAACAAACATTTTTTTCGTGCGGATTTCTTCAAAATCGTGTTTTATGCCAAATTTTTGCTTCACGATCGTGACATCGTGACAGAAGGTTAAAATCGTGTAGATCACGCCAAAATCGTGAAAGTTGGCAGGTATGAACAATTAATGTGTAAAATATACATGTTATGTTTAGAAATTGGAATATGGGGATATCTTTGGTCATGGATAATATACTGTATAAGTGGTTATCTTCATAGGTTGCAAATTTCTTTAAAAATGGATTGATTTTAATTTTGCAGGACTGAAATTATTTTCAATTGCTAATCATTATACTGTATAACTTTAAAACTTAAATTTAGCGGTATGCAATTTTCACTGCATCAGAATAACTGCCAATAAAGCAAAAATTAAGTCCTCGCAAAAATAATAAGATATGAATAAGAAAACTTAATTTTGATTAGGCATACATTCAACATACAAACACAAGCTCTGGAGAGCTTTATACGGAATATAAAAACATGTAAATTAACTTAAAAACTGCATAAAAAGAAATAACAATACATGCAATAAATTAATACATCTTACAAATGGAAGCATACAGCAAAGCAAATTTAGCACTATTTGGTTAAAAATGAAATACAATAAGAATTTTAGCATTAAAAATTAATAAATACAAACAATATTTTGAAATAATTTCAATTATATTTAGTCATTTAGTTATAGCACTAAAATAATAAAAACTTGCTTAAAGTGTAAGAATTATCTAACTTTCTAATTAATTTTTATGCCCCCGTGAAATGAAGTTTCGGGGGGCATATAGTTTTTGGTCTGTCTGTCTGTTTGTCTGTTTGTCCTCAAAAAACTTTAACATTGGGTATATCTTTTGAATGGTAAATGATAGGGCTCTCATATTTTGCATGTGTATTCCTTGTGGCAAGACCTTTCAAATGGTACCAGAAAAGTTGAGCTTGTGATCTTGACCTTGGCCTGTGAACAACTGCATAAAAACTTTAACATTGAGTATATCTTTTGAATGGTAAGTGATAGGGCTTTCAGAGTTTGCTTGTGTATTCCTGCTGGAGAGGCCTTTCTAACCATACCAAAATTTTGGACCTTGTGACCTTGACCTTGACATGTGAATGGACTTTTTAAAAAATAATAATAAACTTTAACATTGGGTATATCTTTTGAATGATAATTGATATGGCTTTCATATTTTGCATGTGCATTCCTTATGGCAAGACCTTTTAATTGGTACCAGAAAAGTTGACCTTGTGACCTTGACCTTGGCCTGTGAACAACTGCATAAAAACTTTAACATTGAGCATATCTTTTGAGTGGTAAGTGATGGGGCTTTCATAGTTTGCATGTGTATTCCTTGTGGAGAGACCTTTCAGTTCGTACCAGAATATTTGACCTTGTGACCTTGACCTTGGCATGTGACTGTCTGGTAAAATTTCACCAGAAAAATGAAATTATATTTTGTTTTATTTTATATAAATAGAAATTAAACTCATTTATGACGAAATGTTTCTTGATATCAATAGAATTTTTTTTGTAAAAAAGATTTTTTAAATCATTCAACATGTTTTCTTCATTTATTCACTTTCGTTTTACAGGTATCAATGATGAGGGATGTTACTAAAAATATTTATTATTTCATTTCTTCCCTTCTGTGTATTCCTCCACTTTTGGGGAACCAGTATTGATCCAAAGTACTGATAACACTGATAGACAGAACACAATGAGTTGACTATAAATATTCCAAATGTGGGGGAATTCTTTGGGAATTGTTTTTTAATAATGCTTGGATAATGATTGGAGGGATTCATTTGGGTGACTTCTGTGTTTGCCTCCAATTGCAATCATCATTTGATGTGATTAAACTTTTCAGTTGATACCAGAATTTATTTCTACAAATTATTTTGTCAGAAGGACATTCATTGTTCAAAGTTGCTGAATGTTTCTTCTTTACTCCTACTCGGGGGCATAAGTGTTTCACAAAACACATCTTGTTTTATTGACTAATTTAAAATAATCAAAATAATTTAAAAAATGCAGGAGAATACGAAAACAATTGAAGCAGAGCAGAATAAACAGCAAAATAAAAATTAAAGACATGCTTATATTTTATTGAATAGACAATTATTTCTTAATGTTAAAAAACATGATACTTTTCTTGGAGGATTTAACTTATCATTATTTTTGGCACTAAAGATGGTTAAGATGGTAGTAACATAGCATGCAGATTGCTTTAAAGTTTTATTCATTGTTGTATTTGTACATAGCTTTGGTGCACAAATGCTACATTTTACATATCAGACATATCATGTTATATTGTTTGGTGCACAAATGCTACATTTTACATATCAAACATATCATGTTATATTGTTTGGTGCACAAATGCTACATTTTAAATATCAAACATATCATGTTATATTGTTTGGTGAACAAATGCTACATTTTACATATCAGACATATCACTTTATATTGTTAAGATGTACATAAAGTAAGCAATGTAAAATGAACATATCAATCAATACTACATTCCATCAAAATATCTTTATACTGAACTTTTCTTTACATGTCAATATGTCATTGTATAGATAAAATAAATGTTAAATCAAGGTGTTGTAATGTTAAACCCATCATTCAATTTTATTTGTAGTAAATGAATACATGAAGTTTGCAGATGTTTGCACACTTATTTATTAATAAGTGATAGTTGCTCATTGTGGGAGGGGCTTTATGGATAGATTTTTAAGTCCTACCAAGTTCAGATGTTTTTTCTTGTCTTGACTTTGCCTCTAAAGTATTGGTTTATTTTCCTTCATTTGATGTGCATTGAAAGGTACTTTACACCTTAGGAAACCTTTTTAGCTTACCTTTTATTTATGTTGTGTTGTATTAACAGCACTTTATGCCTCTGTTCTGTACAGGCTAAGTTCCCATGACAAAAGTCTTAAAAGGTGAGACATTCGACTATAACGTATGAATCCAACAGATTTTGTTAGATCTTTGCCTAACTGCCTATCATTTTATATTTAAGGATAGGGCTTGTCTCTCCTGCAGTAGTCTCTTAAAAAGATTCCATGAGTGAGAGCTGTAAAATCTCTATATATTTCATTATGGTGTACTAGTTCTTGAGATATATTTCAATGAGATTAACTATCATACTTTCAAATTTTGGCATTTTATTTTTTTGTGATTTCCATATCTTATTCTAATCATTCTGTTTAAAATGTCCACATCTCACTATTTTATTATGCCAAGTTTTCTTGCAATTGACTCGATGAGTGTCATGCAGTTGTTCATACATTGTGATTGTCTTCTATAAGTCTTTTTGCAAGAGCACTTTGCCAGTTAATTTTATTTTAGCATTGTTGACTATCCCACATACACGAGTAAAAAACAACATGAGTGTAGATTTGTTCAACATTAAGAAATGAATTTTGAACAAACTGGTGTGAGGGGCCATCTTGAACTTACTTTGAGTTATAAGCAAGCTCATTGTTAAAGGCCTCATGTTGACTCCATGATGAAGAACAACAATAAAAGGGTTAGTCCACTGCTGATTAACCATGTATTTGTAGAGACTGTCTCGTCTGCATTTACTCAATATCCTTTCATTGTTAAGTAAAGACTGAAATTTGCTGATGTTGCCAGATAGTTGTCCTCCATTCAAGACTAATATGTCGTTGTTCCTGCATATAAGGTCCCTAATAACATAATTTTTAGCTTGCAGGGACGAATGTCCGGAGAGCTATTGTCATCACCCCGGTGTCGGTGCCTGCGTCAGCAAAACTTTAACTTGGCTTGTGGAATGGAGACCTGAAGAACTAGGATGTTGATATTTGGTATGTGGCATCCTTGTGATGAGAGCTTTCTTTTGGTACCATACTTGTAGACATTTTGACCTTGACCTTGCCCTTAGGGCAATTTTTAAAAAACTTTAACCTTGCCTCTAGAAGGTAGGCTTTTAGTGGTAGGGTGTTCATATTTGGTATGTAACTTCCCTATGAGGAGAGCTTTCTAAAGGTACCATATTTGTAGACATTTTGACCTTGACCTTGCCCTGAGGGCAATTTTTTTTTTTAAACTTTTAACTTCACTTCTAGAATTAAGTTGCTTAGTGGTAGGGTGTTCATATTTGGTATGTGACGTTCTTTTGATGAGAGCTTTCTAATGGTACCATATTTGTAGACATTTTGACCTTGACCTTGCCCTGAGGGCAATTTTTTTTAAAAACTTTTAACTTCACTTCTAGAATTAAGTTGCTCAGTGGTAGGGTGTTCATATTTGGTATGTGACGTTCTTTTGATGAGAGCTTTCTAATGGTACCATATTTGTAGACATTTTGACCTTGCCCTGAGGGCATTTTTTTTTTAATTTTTAACTTTGCTTCTAGAATTAAGTTGTTTAGTGATAGGGTGTTTAAATTTGATATGTAACTTTCTTGTGAAGAAAGCTTTTTATTACTTTCGAATTTATTGTGCATTGAAGTTACTGGAACCCCCGGCGAGCTATGTTGTCTTCTGACAACTCTTGTTATTTGTATAAATGATTACATGGATTGATTAAAGAATGAACTGGACGTTGCTACTTCCGAGGGCAATCCGAGCAGCACAGCTACTACTCTAGCTATCAAAGGAGGAGATATTATATAACCATAAATGAAATAAATGGGACAACAGGAAACATCTACAAATCTATAATTACATGCCATGATCTGCTAGGGAACTACACAGGAAAAACACACAAAAAAAGACAAAATACAAACATAAACATCATTAGGTACATAATCTATTTTCTTTCCTTTGCGATGTCGATCATTGATTTTTCCTCTTTACTTTGAACTAAAATTACAAAAAGGTTCATCGCTGGATCTGCAAATATTCTACAAAACCTATTTCTTGACAGTTGCAAGAGAGGGCTTTCAAAACTATATATTTTGATACTTGCTTTTCAAGAAGTGGTGTAAACGAAATGTGGATATTGAAAAACCCTGAAGATGGACATGACATCGTAAACTCTAGATCATTATTACATTGTCACAGCATAATAGAATATTTGACTTCTCCACACTTTATACTAACATTTCTCATGAACTGAAATCTCGGCTTAGAGATTATTTCATAGAGATTTCTCCGACCATAAATATAAATTACTATAAGAAAACCTTTGAAAAGGACTGACATAAACTGAAATGGCAAAAAAGTTAGCATGGAAAACAAAAATATCTTCACTTTATTCAATTGAATTCTAAAAACTTGACTTTTAATGAACATTGGTCACATCAAATAAGTGTGTTATTTTCCAAAATGTTTTCCTTGTTTTTTATTTGGGCTTGTTTGCCTCATACCCTCCTACATTTCAAACATGACGACAGAGAATTGAATTGGTTTGGCCTAGACAACTCCAAATCCAAGAAAAATATACGGAGGAAGAAGTAATTAAAATGTAAGAGTTTCTCATCGACAGTATATTTGTCCAGTTTGGAACAAACAGCACACCTCCTTAGCCGATCTGTTTCCCCACTCATAGGTGGCTGAATTTTTCAAAGAACTCCTTAAAAAAGATAACAAAAATAGTCTAATTTTTCTGATTAAGTTTCCTTTGAATAGATGATATTTTGTCACTAAACAACATTTGCTTTGGTTATAATCTTCATTTTATCTTTTCAAAATTAAAAGAGCTCGAAATTTTCAACTAGCAACATTTCAACAGTAACAGCAGAGTTGACATGTTCCAACTCATTTGCTACTAGAGGGCCTGCTGTCAATTCAGTGACTACCTTGATAAAACTCGGTTGCTCATAAACAGGACACTAAAACAAAGGCATGTTACCAACTTTTTTTATGTAAGTCCCTCTTGTTTGGGAGCACTCGGATATGTCCGATAAAATACGATTAATAATTTAAAATCTAAAAGATCATTACTGACCGCAGATTTAAAACGTTCGTGCAGTGTATATACAACTTATCGTGCTTGGTTAAAAAGTAAAAATAGTATCTATATCTACTAAAATTCACGTACAATGATCAACAGCTTGAACTCGGTCGTCACTAAGAAGTTTTACGGTCTATATCACGATCTTATGGGTCGCTATGGGATATCTGTTTCCCAGATGACAACAAATCTTTCCTACAGCTTAAGTTTTTTTTTCTCTACTGAATTTGACTTTACTACTGGAATTGACATGTTCAACACGGTATGGCGTGTGTCTTATAAGAAGCAGTAGATGCTTACTCTTTGTTCTTGATCTTTTTTTATTTGATCCGAGTTTCCTGTGAAGGTGTGTCTTAATTTTTATTTTCTGTTCTGTACTCATGTCATGCTTTTGTTTCTGTGTTTTTTTTTTTCAATGTTGCCTTTGTCCTTGAATTTATTCCTTTTCAGATACATTGGCAAACTAAAACCGAGGCAAAAATGGTGAATGGGGGAATTTGACGGACGGTTCGGTTTTCACTCACTTTACTGTAAATTTAGCTTCTATATGTTGCAATTTTGACATCTTGTGTCTCTTCTGTACGGATAAAATAAAAATATTTGGAAGAACATAACCGAAAGATGTACAAAACTGATATTATAAGAAGAAATAACCAAACTGAATATAGTAAGACAATGATTGCAATGACGCTGTGATACACATGCTTTCACTTCAGACCATATGAAAAATCAAATCATTGCAAATAAAAGCAACACAATCTCTGCTCAATATAATTCATTTAGATCATTATGAAGTGTGTTACAAATAATTAAAGTTTATTGTTAAAAGATAAACGGATTTAGTTTATAATCTATGCATACTTGTCGTCATACTTTCTCAACCGCCAATCAGCATCCAGTTCCGGCTAAAGGCGCGTTGTCAACAAAATTACAAAATCATTATTTAACCAAGGAATATCTTGTTTTGAAAACTTACATCGGACTTATTTTCCAGAAAGACTGTTCCTATTTAATGATTTGATTATTAATTTTCAACAGTATCATTAATCAATTCGGATATTTCTAATTTTCTTTGTTCATTTCAAAGCGGGTTAATGTAACAAACAGACTCAATTATTCTAAACTTAATGGGACCGCCAAAGAGACAGAGGAAACAAATACCAAAATCAAATAGACATACATTAGATTATTACTACTGACATTAGACAACTGGGCAAAATCAGAAAACTAATTTAAAATTGGAAAAAAGTTATATAAAAGCAGCATGGAATAACTGTGAGATTGATTGATTATTTAGAGTTTTATGTCAAGTGAGGAATATTTTAGCTATATCAGGACGAGAACAATTACTTAATTGAAAACCAAGAATAATTGTGGGACATTAGAAGCATAAATGCTCTATGAAATAACTTGTATGCAAAATAACATTATGCTGTTGAGTTGCTACCGGACACTACTGGCCGGTATTTCACGGGGGAAGATTGGCGCGCCATAAAATTAACCACGTGGGTTTATAACCCACCATTTCTTTTGAAATACCCGTACCAAGTCGGGACGATTACGGTCAACAAATTTTTTGGTGGTTTCCACCTGATTTGTCTGTTTGTCTCATGTACTTCGGCTCTTGATAACTCTGTTCGGTAATTTTATTATCCCCATTTTGTAAAAAATATGTTATGTAGACATATGCATGAGAAACTTGAATATAAAGATGTATATAGATAACATAAACACCATACTTTTTATATATGTCCTTCATGTGAGATCATGAATTTAAGTTAATAAAGTTAATATAACCATTATGATTAAATCTTTGAATTACATACATGTGCAATGGCATGCATGCAGCAAAGACAAATGTAATAGTATAAACAAATATGGTGTATCCAAAGGGAGAAGATAATTTAGTATTTCATAGTGATAAAAAGGATAAAAATCAACTGAATGATGTGGCTGTTGAATTAGAGGACGGGAGAGCCATAATATCATCTAATGGATCGAGTTGTATCCCGGAAACTTTAACTAAATCGCATGAGCACAAAGAAGAGGATATAAAAATGAACACTCGAACAAAACAACCTGATGCTGTTAAAAGGTAGAAATACTCTGTATATTGTTTCATACTTTGAATAATAATGAGAGATAAGGGTTACATAGTTGGCATTGATCGCAGAGCTGTCAAGATGGTTTGGGTTCCCAGAGTGAGAAGATGGAATCTGGAGGTTTGTCATGTAGGATTCTTTTTTTTTTCTTTTTTTTTGAAGACGCAAAATGGTACATTATGAGAGCATGAGAGGTTGTCATTGCAAAGAATTTAAGAAAAAAAAATGAAATTTGCTCTCATATCTGTGACCTCAAATGAAAATAGTTTTTATTTAGTAGATATTTATCAAAAATGAACCATTTTTATGAAAGAGTATACGAAACAACCCCAAATTTCTGGGTTTTTCTAATCATGAAAAGATTGTTTTTCTATTTGAAATAATTTTTTTTCTCGAAAATTTTAAAGCGTGACATTGAAAGGGATGAGCGTGAGAGCGTGATTTGGGGTTGGATTGCGTGACTCTCACGCCAAAAGCGTGAGACTTGACTCTAATATTCATTCAATAAAGGGCATCATGCCCTTTATTGTATGAATATTAGAGTCGTGCTGTTACATCGCTAGTCAGACACTTATTAGTCCGACACTCATCGGTGCGACACTTATTAGTCCGACACTCATTGGTGCGACACTTATTTAGTCCCACACTTATTAGTTCGACACTCATTAGTCCGACTCTTATTAGTCCGACACCGAGGCAGATCTAGCCTTACCAAAAAAAAAAATGACAGGGAATTAAAGCTATTTACCTCTTATTATTTTTTCGGCGAGTTCGCAGCCGCTTTGTCTTTTAGCCATTTGGATTTTGGCTCCTGACAATACTGTGCTATTGTTTCTTAACCCTCTTTGTACTTTTTGTCATTTTTGCCCTCTTTCTACAAGAAATTTGAATAATTAACCAGAAAAAAATGGAACCAACCCTTAACCCCACTCCAGTATCCATCAATGGACAATGACTTGGACACTGCAATATTTAGCACCACATGTCATTTATTCGACAATTAAGACCCATACAGCTGTAAGATTATGGTCTAAAAAATCCGATACTGGATTTGGACTCCTATTTCGATTTTTTTTGTCATGAGTATTTCTTTTTCGACTATGTTTTGGATTATAGATTTCCGCATTATTTGATCCACAGGTTTCTTACAGCATCTCGAAATTAACAATTTAACTTTGGTATTTTTTGTATTTAGCTAGATGTTTGAAAGAAATATTGTCATTTTATTTGTACATTACTTTCGTGCCTATGATGATTCATTTTCAAAGTATGCAAATTGTCCTAGGAACTAAGCCATATTACAATGTTTGGGAAGATAGTACTACTCTAAAGACAACGAAAAATAATTTTTCATTGCATTTGTATAAACAAGCATTTTCCCTCCCAAATGGCATAAGTAGAAGTGGTGCCATCAGAAATGATGGCCATTCCTGCACTCCCTGTTTGACACAGAGAACAGTTGTCACAGACCCTGTGTGTAATTTTCCTCAACAATTTTGGATTCATATTATGAATAATCACTATTTTTACTAAAAAGGAATACAAGGATATATGGTTGTTGGGAAGAATTCTCAAAAATAAGAGGTCTTTTAGACTTTCAGGAAGATTACCAAGATTGGAATCCAATATTTTGGAACAACCAATGGGTGAAAATGTTTCTCCCAATCCAAATAAATTATTAAAGTTTGATTGCTAGGTAGAATTCCAAAAAGTTGGTGGTCTTTGAGACTTTCAGGAAGTTAAATTGGAATCAAAATTTTTGGAATCCAATATATGAAAATATTTGTTTAAAACAAAGCAAATTCTAAAAGTATGGTTGCTAGGTAGAATTCACAAAGATAAGTTGTCTTTGAGACCTTCAGGAAATTTACCAAAATTGGAATAAAATATTTTTGAAATCCAATTAGTGAAACCGTTTGTCCTAATTGAAACAAATTCTAAAAGTATGGTTGCTAGGTAGAATTTTAAAAAAATAGTAGTCTTTGAGACTTTCAGGATATTTACAAAATTGGAATCACATTTCAGAAATCTAAGTTTTCATAACTTTATTTTTTTCTAAACACTTCCAAAAATATGAGATCATATGCTAAAAGTTCAAAAATATGAGTCGTTAACATTTTCAGAAAATTTACCAAAGTTGGAACCGGAATCAAAATTACGAAAGCTGACAAAGCTTATTGCACATCTGCAGACTATATGCTACAATTCTATAACAAAATTAAATCCCTATATCCAAAAATGTAGAAGTTCCACTGACAAGGTTCATCTAACGGACAGACAGAGGGACAGACGGACGGACGGGACCAAAACAATATCCTCGGATTTTCTTCAGAAAATGCGGGGATATTGTTTTGATCCTGTCCGGCTGTCGTCCGGCAATCTGTCAGTTAGATGAACCTTGTCAGTGGAACTCCTCGCTAATTTTTGGATTGAGTGTTTTAATTTTGTCATAGAATTGTTGCATATATATTCTACAGATGCGCAATAAGCTTTCGGATTTTTTTATGTTATTGGTGGTGTAAACAAGAGGCCCCAAGATGTGGCTCTTTACTTATGTGAGCTTGTCAGTGGAACTTCTCCTACATTTCTTGATTTATAGATTTATTTTGTTATAGAATTGTTGTATTTAGTCTTTATATGTGCAATAAACTTTCAGAATTTTAATTCCGATTCCAATTGTTAGAACCAATCTAAACTAGAAGTGGTGCCATCAGAAATATTGGCCCTGTTTGACACGGAAAACAGTTATTATAGACCCTTGGGCGTAATTATGCTCTAAATTTTGGATCTCAAATTATCGATAGTCCCTATTTTTACCAAAAAAGGAATACAAGGATATCTGGTTGATGGGTAGAATTCCAAAATATAAGTAGTCTTTGAGACTTTCGGGAAGTTTTACAAAAATTGGAATCAAATATTTTGGAAATTCAGTCGGTGAAGTGTGGTTGCTAGGTAGAATTAAAAAAAAGTGGTCCTACATGAGGAAATTTACCGAAACTGAAATCAAATAGGTTGGTGAAAATGTTTATGCTAGTGGAAACTATTAAAGTATGGTCGCCAGGTAAATTTTCATAAAATAAATATTCTTTGAGACTTTTATGTTTGAATCACATAACAAAACCTACAAATTGCATTCAAGTGGCTGAATTTTTCACTTTAAAGTACAGTATGCATTTGACTTTGTTGTGAAATTGTATATAAAAGACCCNACTTAGGTAGTATGAGTGTGCCGCAGGAATGGGTCATGTTTTTGCAATCAGGTTGTCTTAAACAGGGTATCTTTTTCACCCTTGCTGTCTTGAACAGGGTCATAATTTTCACATATTGCCATCTGGAAGATAGTTTTAGTATATTTACTATGTAAAACAACAGTTAAAACTAGTGTCCAGCTGTATAAGATTTTTATATGTCAATAGAAGGCTGCATTGGCTATTTTTCTTAAGCAGGGTGTTGATTTCGGAAGTGGGTACAGTCTTAGACAGGATGTATTTTTTCATATTTTCTGTCTTAAACAGAGTCCCTTTTTGCTAGGGCCATCGGCAGAGTATTACCCCCCCCCCCCCCCCCCNCCCCCGGGATAAAAGATAGCCTTTTAAACGGTTTTGGAGAAGATTTAATGCATCCGGTATTCAGAAGGTAATGAGTTCAAGAAAAAGTGACCATATCTCTTTTAACTTAGCACAGTCTGCACTTGTATGGAAGGATATTTGTCTTTTATAGGGTTCAACGTGTATTTTCATCTAAAAAAATGTCTGCTATTCCTACTAGTTCTCCAAATTCTTTTATTTTGCAAGTGGATTTCAACCCTTTTAAGGGTCCTTTATTAACCCCTTTTTGACTACTCTTTGCCACTTGAACCTTGAAACCTCATTTTGATCTATATTACCGGAATGCAATGGAACTAAAACCTCTTAAATTGATTGGTTCAATCTATATTTGCAGAGATTGCTAAATGTGCTTGCATATTGAAAGGAGATAAAAACGCCAGTGACTTCTGCATTGTAATTACTGGGTATGAGAGGAATAGTAAGTTTATTGTCCCCGAGGTACAACTATTGCTCGAGAATAAACTTACTATTCCGCGAATATCCAGTCAGTAAGTGTTTTATTATACCGAAAGAAACACCAGACAAAAGACATGTTAATGAGGGAAAATAGTGTATGCTAATGAGGGAAAATAGTTAAAAGATATGTTAATGAGGGAAAATAGTTTATGCTAATGAGGGAAAATAGTCAAATCTTTGAAAATGGAAAAATAGTAGAAATATTGTATGATCATTTGTAACAGAAAAAGATAACTAGGGTATAATAATAAGAAATATTTAACGTTTTTACAAACATTTAAAACTAGAATTATATGTAGCTGAAATACAATTATTTTATGTGGCATAATTCTAGAACTGACAAATATTCAGAATACAAAAAGAGCAAGCGTTCTTTCAGATCTTTTGAACCAACGTATGAGCGACTGCTGGAAACTGTTCCAGTAATTTATTAGGACAAGGGAAGAAAATGATGGTGTTGAAATACACTAAAAAGTGTCGGACTAATGAGTGTCGGACTAATAAGTGTCGGACAAATGAGTGTCGGACTAATAAGTGTCGGACTACTGAGTGTCGGATTATTGAGTGTCGGACTAATGAGATGACCCCTGTTTACCTAGATACAGCAACATACAGATAACTGTAATTATTACCCAATATCACATTTAATTTCGTTTTTCAAGTTTTTGCTTTTTGAATATTTATCCAGTTTCTACTCAGTCATTTAATTATTGCCCTGTAACATGGCATTATTGTAGTGGACAAAAAAATGTCCGGAATATGTAATAAAATCAACTGAATTGAAGTTCTGAACAAACTGGAAGAATTTCTCTGCAAAATGATAAAAAGTTGAAATATTGATGCCTCCGTACCTGCTGCAATGATACCACTGTAGTATTGCCCGTTGCTAGAACCATAGATATGAGGAGGTCTGAAATAGTAACGGGAAAAACAAACTGCCCCCGGTTGTAATGGATTAATGTTATTTTGTTGTAGAGGAAACCACAAGACTGAACTACAGATAAGTGACAGTAAAGCACGAAGCACTGATCTCTTCTGTAATTTTTTCTATAAACAGTAAATTCGGATGAGTCAACTTCGACTTCTTTAAAAATACAAGAGAGCGCAGACCGGAACAAAACTGAATTGCCGTTACCATCTCACTCCTGCATAGCTCTGTCGTTAGCTAATTTTTGGTTTTCTATTTGGTAAATTGTTCTCTATCAGGTTTTACACATATTTCGGTTTATTGATTTCCAAATGGTTTGATTTGATCTGAACTGATGACACATAAGTTGTCGAATTTCGCATATGCAGAAACTTAATTCACAGTAACTTCAGTATTTTGTAATTTACTAGTAGTTGTAATAGAATACTCAAGATAAGTAAACCAAACTGATAATTTTCTTTCATATATCTTTTCATCATATTTCCCGGTGATGATGCACTGCAAAACCAGATGTTGCCTTCACGTTTGCACCTTTGTCAATTCGTTTTCAAAATCCAAGATAATACTTGACAAGGATACCACAGGCGGTTCAGCCATCGAGGAAAGGGAAACTAAAATGTGTTTTCAATGTGATTTTTGTCAGTTTTTGCCTGAATTCAATATGAAACTTAATATACTTTTGGAAAAAACGGGTTGCTTCACTGGAAGAACTTTGGACCCTCAATGGATTTAATTCATTTGACAAACATGAATAGACATTATGTTCTATTTTTAACAGATCTAACATCTGGACTACAGATATCAGAAAATGGTTTGTGCTGGCAGCTGGATTCTCTAATTATTTGATAACAGCTGGTTTTATTTTCAATCTCCCAATAATGTATGTTGAATGGTTACACGAATTCAAAAAATCTAATTCAGAGACTGCATTGGTCCATTCAATCACTATAGGAAGCTTTCATATTTCAGGTATGTTGAATTTTTCAGGTTTGTAGTTGTGGCAGATATTAAAGAAAGTTAATATAGATATTCGACATATTACAACTGAAATTAGAATACTGAAATGAAAGCATCTGAAAGACAGCAGGGTAACAGATTTCATGAGTTGTTGAAGACATTTGATCACATTTAAAAAGTTTAATAGATATGGACATTTGATTTCTAAATATGGCGTTACTCGTAAACAGCTTATTACTAAGGGCATTTCTAATCCTAATTACGGAAATGTTGTTAGAAATGCCAGAAATTGATTAAAAGTCCAGAAAATCTGGGACGTTACTTACATTCTTTACGTAATAGGGGATATCGACAAGATATTCTGCTTGCATCCGCTAAATCAGCTGTGAGACCAAGTGACTTGAACATTTTGCACACATATTGGCCTCTCGCTGATACTGCCGATGTCTACTTGAATTTATGATGATTCTTGACCAAACCCTTCGGGAAGTTTTGAGTTTGATTTTTCTTCCGTAGTGCGACAGTGTTGGCTCCATGAGCTAGCCGACAGTTTAGCGGCGAGCACCCCTCGATCCATCTTTCTAAATTTCGTATTGTCTTTTTCTCTACTTTGAAGATTGTGATATTGGAGTTAGTAGTCTACATGTATTGGGTTTTATTCGTTTGTTTGTTGTACTATAGGGAAACGTGACAGATAAAGGGGAGATTTAGGCATCCATAAGCTGGTTTATCCCTACCGCTGGCTTTTGCTGGCGCCGGTACCAAGTCCGCTGTCCCGAGCTCCTATCGTTTTATCCCTACATTTGTCTTTTGTCTTGATTGTGTTTTTCCTGTGTAGTTCCCTGGCAGATTGTGGATTGTAATTATAATTTTCAGCCATTGTAAGTGTTTTTTAAATAAGCAAAATAAAACAACAAAAACTACAAGCAAATATAAAAATATTTGTACAGAAAAAAAGGAGCAAGAATAGTCTTATTTATGAAATCGACTTTAACATGCACCATTAGACATAAAAAACGGTTTAATCGAAAAGTTTATAAATACTCAATTTATGGATAAAACATAGTGTCTAAAATCGACATTTTATATTGCTTATCCCAATACAAATATGGGTTTATAGCATGGTTTGTCACTTGAATGTCGACAGATAAAGCATTTCCTTTAAATTTCTTATATCTTTTATAGTCGAACAATATATGCAGTTACCATTGCAACAGAAAAAAACTTATATATGGACTACATTTTAAGGAACAACGGCGGTAGAATACTGAAGGAACAAGGAAAGTGATAATCACAAAAATCAAAGTCAAAAGACATAGCAAAAAACCGAAAAAAAACAAAGACGCAACAAGGACATTAGACAACCACAAGGCACGGAATCCGACATCCAAAACTAAGACACCAATGGCATGTTAGCTTCCATGAAAACCGGGAATGATATCAGGTACCCCGGACGGGTAAGCATATGTCCTGCTCCATCAGCAGCACCCGTCACATTATCGGTGAGTCAATCCAGAGTTTGCAATTGTAGCAATGACAATCGCTAACATTGAAATACCAGGTACACGATTTTCACCTGGATCCTTTTTTCTGGAAAAACCAGAAGTAGTATATAACAAATAAATGTGTAGGTTTTGCAAAGAAAAAAACGTGTAGGTTTTGCTCACGTTTTTTTTTCTCCAACACTTAAGACTCTGCTTTAAGCACTCCAGAAGTATATAACAAAAAAAACGTGTAGGTTTTGCTCACGTTTTTTTTCTCCAACACTTAAGACTCTGTTTTAAGCACTCCTACCTAAAGCAACACCATGGTTTTTATTCACCTCATTAACAGCACCAAAAAGCACTACAAGAAAATCAAAAATTCGACCAAACTTTTAAGTAACAAAATTTGAACTTTCTTCATTTTTTTCCGGCGGAGTTTTAATCTCACCTATTTTTTGTTTTTCCTTGTAAAAAGTACTCATAATATTAAAAATACCTTCAAATTCTTCTCCAGAAATTTTCTCAATCAAAATGAAACCAGTAGAAGCAAGCAAATCCCATGTTTACTCAGATACGAAGGAAACTAAGAGTCGAAAGACCCCAAAATTCAAACTAGACGACAAGGTCAGAATATCTAAAAAGAAAGGCACGTTTGAAAAGGGTTATACACCCAACTGGACCGAAGAGGTATTTACTATTTCGACGATCCAGTACACAGAANGAGCACCAGCTATTATGCCAATACCTGAGGCCGAAATACCGACTGCAGAGCCAGTTGTAATAACATTTAAACTAGTACAAATGGTAAGCGCAGATGACACAATGTTGGCTGTTCGTTTGTTTTTTTCTAGTTTCTTTTCACATGTCTGGACTTCCGAACACAAATCTTTCTTCAAGCTGTCCAAAGCACGACTTCTAAATTCTGCCATATTTTAATATAAGAAAGAAAATAATAATCTAGTAAGAAAAAATGTTTAGAGGAACACAGTTCTGCGATCGGTTTGAGTATTGTGACTTTTTACTAGACACCTTTAGTAATTCCAGTAAATCTTCGGGCACCCGCACTCTAAAGTTTATTCCGCTATCGTACAAATGTACGATCCTCTCTTCCTCTTGAACATCAGGTATTTCGAAAACTCTTGGCAGTTCTCCTAAAGATATCACTGATTTATCCCTATTCATCTTTTTTAACTGATTTTTATCATATAAATTACACTAAAACTTAATTTCGACTTCAATGGTATTCAAACGGCTTTAACTCCTGGATTCCGATGTCGGACTTGCAGTCTCTGAGATAAACTTTAGTAATTCCAGTTCTTCTTCGGACACCCGCGCTCTAACGTATATTCCGCTAAGAGGATGGTACAAATATACGATCTTCTCTTCCTCTTGAAGATCAAGTATTTCGTAAACTCCGTTTGGCGGTTCTACCGAAGATATCACTGAATCACTATTCATCTTTTTTAACTGATTTTTATCATATAAATTACACTAAAACTTAATTTCGACTTCAATGACATTTAGTGAGGTCATTGGAGAAACTAGTCAAACGATTCCGGTTGGGGCTATAACTCCAAAGAATATTTCGTCGTTCTTTTCAAACGTCTGACTCATTTTTATCTCAAATTGATTATAACCAGCGATGGATTTCCTAGTCTCTAGAATTTCGGTGCTAGTTATTGGTGCATCCCTTTTTTGTAACATGAGATGTACGGAGGAGTATCTTGTCTCATACTCCCTATGCACAAACGGACAGTAAATGTGGGTGTACACTTATCCTTGAATTTTATCCACTGCTGAAACCCATTCCCGGGTGAGTGTAAGATCTTCCCTTTGATTTCAAATGGTTTATCAATAGTCAAGTTGTTGTCTGGAAGCCCGATCGGTATCGGAGTTATACGAGGAGCAATAGGGTACGTAGACATGCCGAATAGACCGCTCAGAGAGTAACTAAAAGTGTATGGTGTTGTGTTAACCGGAGGACTTAGATATACATGTTGGTATTGTTCCTCCGGGGTTAGACTAAATTTTCTTACCCGATAACCTGTTTTTCCTCTTATACTAATCATTACATATTTAGCAATATAACCCAGGTGCAATTTAACTTCTTGAGCCCCATTAGAAAGATCAACGGAATACTCTTTTTTCCATTGTCCTGGGCTCGTTACAGAGTGACGAATTTCACTTCCAAAATCATTCCAAGTATGACACTCTATGGAACACGCTTTACCATTTAGTTCAATGTCGATATTGGCGATTATCTTTTTTTGATATAGACCTATAACGTCACGCTCGCTAATTATTCTGTATTCAGTAGTTTCGCTGTTAGTATGATCCTGGATAGTACTGGCAAATCCTTTTTCTGAGAAATCTATTTCAGAACTGTAATCACGGATAGAAGATTGAATATCTTTCCAAATACTCTGTAGGAATCGGAACAACGAATGAGTGGGTTTCTGTAATTCGACCACCGCAATCCTACTCTTCTCGCTTAATTTCATTTATAATGGAAAGACTGTCCTGTTAATATCATGGTTAAAAAGAAGTGAACAAGTAGCGCTATTTCTTATTTTCTCGATATGAAAAAGTGTTACCTCGTCCTTATTATCTGTTCTTACTCTTGTGAAAGATATTTCCTTTGATGCGCTCAATTGATCTATTTTCAACATTATCTTAATTTGGTTAGTAGATACGCGCTCTTCTTTTGGCGCCTCAAATATTAGATGCGCACCAAACAAATAAAGAGTTTCATCCGTCGGGTTTATGGTTAGTTTCCAGTTGTCGAGATCCTCCTCTATATCACCCTTGTCATAGGATTCGTCCGATAACCACTTGACTTTCACATTCGTAGACAAATCATAATATCCGGGTTTCACTCTTGCAAGAAATGATGCAGCTTTCTTTTTCTCGTACTTCTTTTCTCCTGTTTTATTGAAAAATCTCCTTAATTCTCTCTTGTTATCCTGAATTTTAGTATCTATTTCACTTTTTGTATAACCCTCATATTCGGCTAGCTTGGCGTCTACCTCAGTCTTAGTATAAACAGGGTCTAGTGCATCAAATTTGGCGTCTACCTCAGTCTTAGTATAAACAGTTCTTATTTTTTTTCAAGTTGTGATAGGTGAATTGGTCTTAGAAATTGTCTGTGCAAGTCTTTTCTTAGTTCTCGTTCACTTGCAGCAACAAAAGCCTTACTAGCCAAGACGTTTAACTCCGCTGTAAAGTTCCGTTTCTGTGTGTCTATTTTCTGCTGCAGCGACTTCTTGTTTACCGCACAGGTTGGGTCATCTAAGTCGGTCTCGAGTCCCCTAATATACTTCTTATTCATGTCCAGGTCTTTACGCGCTACCGCAGGAAAGAAAGTATCGCTTATTTGCTTTATTGTTGCTACGTGGTCGTTGCCGGAACCGGGTGAAAGACCTATGATTTTGTGCCCACCCATATCCAAATCTTGTCCTTTACGGAAACACTCTCTACTCACTCTATCTAACTGAGTCTTGCTCGCATACTTACTTAGCACTACATCAAAATTAGTCTCCGTTTGTCCTACCGGACCTCCTGACACCGTCTGAGATATTTCATTAAATATACCCATTTTTATTACTTATCTTTTATAAAAGGAAGAAAAAAATGTTGGAAGAACTAAAGGATCTAGCTCAAAAGAAGTCAAAAGCAGAGAAAGCGGTACATGACTTCAAAATGAAGAAGGAAGAAGAAAAAATAAGAAAAAGTGTACGGTCGGGTAGACTCAAGGAATTCTTTGAACCAGTAACGAAAGCAATAGAAACAAGGATAACACCACAAGTTGGTCAACTAGTACCCGTGCCTAATATTATGGTTCCTCCTGTTCCTAATATTACGGATCTTCCTGTTCCTCCGGATCTTCCTGTTCCTCTTGCGACAGAGGAACCGGAGGAACCGGAAGAACCGGAGGAACCGAAGATAGTCGAAATGGAAGCAGGTGGCGTAAATATCAGTAAGTATGATGCCGAGGAACAACTAGAAAATAAAGATTACGATAACAAAGACAAGATCAGTAGGGCAAAGGGTATGAATGTGTCGCTGGGAAAAATGAAATCCGGGGCGCAATTTCCACAAGATATAAAAAATCTCCAGGGCAAAAATAAAAAGTATTACCAGAAATTGCGGGGGAAAATTGGGAAAGGACTGGCAACCAAAGGGTCGTACAAAATAGACACTACCGGCTCCTTTTCTGATCTACTGCTGGATTTGGAACAGCTTCTCGAATATAATAGGTTGTACGGACTAGACAATAAAGGACAACAGGTAGTAGACGAAAGGGTGGACGACGACTTCGTCGACCTAGTGACAAAGAGGTACAATTCCAAAAAAGCGTATTCTGATTCTGCAAAGCGGATATTTAGAAAACTAGTCACTCTTTCATCACACCCTCTGGTAAAGACAAGTGGCAAATACAAGAATATTTTGTGTGGCGCGACTAGTCTTGTAGATCGGCTAGAGCTTTGATTGCTGGTATCGAGTCTGGCAATACCAGTGACGAACTAGTAAACGAAGGAATGGACACTCTTCTGGAGAATGGGGATATAACGGAAGAACAGCATGAAGGGATTTATAGAAAATATTTTTAGTAATAAAAATGGATCAAAAGATAACACTTTCTAGTTATGCGGCAAGAAAAGGAAAAACACCCCTTCTGATTTTGTAACCCAGTTCGAAGAACCCTTGGTACTAGATAAGAATAGGCAGTATGCCTTCGGCCTATCCCAAATAAATAGTATGACTTACAGTTGGTATAATATTTCTGAGTTCTATGGTAACAAGAAAATAAAGCATAGTCTTGATTCTGGGAGTACATTCAAGATATTGTCGTTTGCCGATGGTAACTACAGCTACGGGGACATATCCTCTTATATAGCGGAATTTCTATCGGTAAACGACAAAGTCGAAGACAGTCCAATTAGACTGGACTTTGATCTGACGAGCTTTAAGGTGCTAATCACACTACAGGAAAATACACAACTAGACTTGAGAGATGGGAACTTTGCCGAGTTAATCGGGTTCGACAAAAAAAATAGTAAAGGAGACGGAATACAGAAACAAATTACCCAATATCACTAACGGTATAGATAGTATTTATATTCATTGCGATTTGATCACTAGTTCCGTTGTA